>JAQGBX010007007.1:0-11866 GCA_034698745.1 Megaphyllum sjaelandicum | reverse complement strand
AAACAGAATTTTCACATCTCTAACGGTTAAGAAAAAAAATTGAGTGGTGATGGACTTATGAATCACCCTGTATATTTGTTTGACTGTTGCATGTCCGTCAAGTTAAATATGTCTGGCTTTATATCTTTCATCTTTAATAGAAATATGTTAATTTTGCCTAAAGTAAAATATCTATCACTGTGGTAAATACATGTACTGTCTACAGTATAATTACAAGATCCAATACTTTTGTCCATAAAACCATGTTACGATGCCTCCTTTAGTAAAACAAAAACATGCTTATGAAATTACGTTGAGGATAGAATATTATTCAATTCTAATTGGACGTATAAGTTCATCACTAGTTTGTAATATCCATCTAAAATTTTCTAAACTAATAATTAAAAAAGATAGTATTATGTAAGCCACCAGTATCTTAGTCCCAGCCTACCTGCATATACATGTACATTACGTAAAATGCTTTTTTTTAAATACTCCGAAATAATTTTTTTTTAGAAAGAAAATGTCTCAACACTCGCAAAAGTAAAGTCTATTACATGTAAAATTAACCATATTGACTTGATATAATATTTGAGTATGGCAGAAATTATGTGCATTGATTGATGTTGTAACAAACTAATTTGGTTTATTCTTCAAGAGGTAGGATTTGCAATTGAATAATGTTGCGCGTATAAGTATTATAAAAATACTGAACTTCGCAACGTTGTAACAAACTGTCGATAGATTATAAAGGAATATCTTAGTAATCGAACGTATTCCCATCAGGGTTTACCATTTAGGGATCGCGTAGTAGAAAACTACACTGATAAGCTGACTAAAATTATAGTCAATCTGACTAATATAAGAACAGATTTGAAACACTGAACCTATATGGTTATCGTGAAAAATGTATGATTCCTTCAGTATACCTGCACTGATATTCTTAAACATTCGCATCTAAAGCAAGAAACGTAATGCAAGTTTATTTTATTGAGAACAATGGCACAGACATGAATTACATAGGAAGTGGGTTTACATTTCTGAAAGTCAACTTAAGAAAAAGCTTATCAATACTTTTGGCAGGTAGTCGTTTATATAACCACAGATGTTGTAGATTCACCACTTCTAGCTGGTTCATCACTGACAGTCGTGGATGCACTACTTCCAGTTTCACTGCTTTGAGATGTGGATTCACCACTTCCATGTTCCCCGCTATGAGTTGTGGAGTTTCCGCTACCATGACCATCTCCATCAGTTGAGGTTTCGCCGTTTCCAGTTGAGGCTTCGCCGTTTCCAGTTGAGGCTTCGTTGTTTCCAGTTGAGGCTTCGCCGCTTCCAGTTGAGGCTTCGCCGCTTCCAGTTGAGGCCTCGCCGTTTCCAGTTGAGGCTTCGCCGCTATCAGTTGAGCTTTCATCGCTATCATTTGAGCTTTCATCGCTATCAGTTGAGCTTTCACCACTACTGGTTTTGGTAGTGTTTTCAGCACTGCTGGGTGATGCAGAAGTTGTAGTAGCTGCCGTAACACAACATTTGCCTTTGAAGTCGCAGGTCTTGCAGCATCTTTGTCCAGGTGGACATCGGTTGCCACTTCTGCATCGGATAGGATTATTAGCCAGTGGGCATGACGCATCAGCTGGACATTCAGGATCTTGAAAACGAATATATTGCAAGTTCTTATGGCTGGTTTTAAGTCTAATAAGTTTGAATAGAATTGCCAGAGCTAATCCAAGTGTTTTCCGTGTAAAAGAAAACAGAAGTCTCGAATTGATTCACCACTTCCTGGTTCACCACTGACAGTCGTGGATTCACCACTTTCAATACCCAGCTTTGTGGCTCCTTAGTTTTAATTTGTATTCTCTGAATGCTAAACGTTGACAGATTTTGTACCTTTTAGGACGGAATTGGTATGAGATAACATCAGAGAAGCCGGCTTATAGTGAGAAAGAAAATTGGGTACACTAATATTATAGTGATGTGTCTCAAACAAGCACTAACTAGTTTAATTAAAATTCGAATATCTCTAATTAAGATATATTCAACTAAAAATTTTAATTATGAAATATCCTTGCGATGTAATGTTAAAATCACGGAAATATTCCAATTGCTACATCGTAATTTGAGTTAAGATTGGTGTAATTAGCAACAACAAAAAATAAATTTGTAACTGTTGCGAAACGGCAATTGTTTTGGCCATGAATCTTACCATCGTCGTTTGTTGCTGGGGCAGGTGGAAAGAACCACTCCAAAATTCTATCGTCTATGTCCTCTCTACTTTTGCTTTCGTCTTCCCCGCTGTTGTTCTTCACCGGACACTGTCCCATTGTAATGGTAACTAGTGCCACTACAGCAATAACAAAATATGCGAACTTCATGGTGCGTCTGTGGTCGAAGTAGTCAAGAATTTTACGTTTGCCTGCCGTACCTTGCATCAGAGTGCTTTCTCTGAGAAATTCTCATCCTTTTATTTCGGTTCCAATCATCAAACGTCCAATAAGAATCACGCGAATTTACAAATAGACAAATTTGAACATTATATCTACATGTACAGTGTATATACGATCTCGTTAGTTTCGTCACATAATAGCTGTTGTTTGGAAAAAAATTGAATTACGCAAACATTGCGTTAGTTTGTAGGAATGGGAATAGGCAGACAGACAATCATATTCCTTGCGTCAAGATTATACATTCTTTATTTCATTGTATGCACTCTTATGTGTCGAAGAAATTTCTGCACCAGCAAAATGCAAGATTAAAGAAGACTAACTTTTCTAGGAACAAATTGGTCAGAAGATGAACTTTCCGGAAGGTGAAATGCCCTATAGAGGCGTTTGCATTAAACACAAACACTATAATTGCCTATAAAAGTTACCCAGCAAGGTGGCTTAGAGGTTAGCATCCTCGTCATGTATTCGGTAGACCCGGGTTCGATTCCCAGGTCGGCTATCCTCGATTGTGGCTTTTCATGGTTTTCCATAATTCCTCCAGGCGAATGCCGAGATAGTTCCTATATTAAATTGGCCATGACCGTCTTCCTACCCTAATCCCATCCCACCCTCGTCGTTAAAATTCCAAATTCGGGAAAATAAATTAAATTGATAATTTGGGGTCAATCAAATTGTGTAATGATCCCCCCTGCCACATGGTACTATGTACTGACTGCAGGGTAAAGAATTGCAATTGAAATATAGGAGAAACTAAGTACTTAGTTCTTCTAACAAGTTTAGTTGTCTACCAACTAAAATTAATAAAGTTATACTAATTAGTTGCATATTGGTGATTAACAACTAGAGTTATGGTTGCTAGTTGCCACTACCACTCAACTATCATACTGTAGTTGCTTTTTGTAGTTATTAGTTGCAACAAATTTTTGCTTAAAAGTGAAAGAGCGCAATTGTTTTTAGATGGCACGAAAGACTTTATTTCAGCAAACACTTAGATTTTCAATAGTCGAATTTCACCAGTACTGACAAATCTGTTATTTCGGCAAATTTAACGCCCGACGTCATTGTAACCTTTCCTACCTTTTCTACTCTTGATTAGTTTTTCTATGTCTGAAATCTCACCAGTGCAAACGCAGTTCTACAAATGCCCTGATGTTCAAGCCCGTAAAGTTCATGAAATGGCATTGACTAGCATGTTTGTAGCTGCAGCCATCAAGGAACTGCGACCTACGGTCTTTCCCATTATGGCTTCACTTGTTCGCCATTATACCATGGTAGCAATCAGTCAGCAGTGCGGTAAGAATTTCGTTTTAGCATTCGATTATTTACACTCATTGTACATTAACCTGGAAATCTAATGGTGTTAGCATTTGTTTCAAGGCCCATTTTCCATGAATGCCAAGCAAGATAAAATGCAAGGAATGGACCCGCTAGTTCTCGTAGATGCTGTTGCAATCATTATGGGTCACGAAGAAAAGGAATTATGTAAACCTGGTCATTTGGCGTTGGTTTTGATTTTGCACACAGCTTCTTGTGTTTTGGGATCTAAAGAAAGAGTAAGTGTTGAATTCTATAACGTAATCTCAACTATTTATTGTCAAGAAGACCAGTTGGTATCGTCCATCATTTCCTCTATATGACGAACTGCCGGCGCCGATGGTAGGTAGAGTGGTTTATACGCTCGCCTCTTGATCGTACCTAGCAGGGTTTGCTCCGCGATCGAGGTCGGGTCGGTGATAAATTTGATGATGAGAAAAATTCTCCAAGTAAATTCTCGGTTTAAAAGTTTCACCTATGCACAGAATCCTCAAGAGAGAATTCAGATAAGGTCTCTAGAAAAATTATGAAGTTTGTAGAATAAGGAGTGGAGAGTATGTGAACATAATTGTTCTAATCAACTCCTGGAAAATGAAAGTCTCCACCAATAATGATGATTGGGTCTTTGCTATGAAAAAATTTAAATTTTGGTGCTTTAATGAATTCCTCCAGATATTTTGGAGTATCATTGGACCTATATTTTCCATACAAAGTTACGTTCCCCAATTTTTTAACATCAATAACTGGTTTCAAGTCACCAGATGACACATATAATGGAAATGGGGAAAAGCATTATTTTATATTTTATATTACAGTGAAGATACTTTTAAGAATGTATAATATTTTCACTAAACAGACTGGAAAACTGGGAAAAGTCAGGAACAAAAAGCCAATAAAAACAAGCTTGCAAGCACTTATGTAGAGGAAATGACTAATGGAATAAAATATAATAAAATATTTACAGTGGAACCCAAACTGTTTTTCTACAATTAACGAAGGTAAATAATTGGGAATTTATTCGAAAATGTTTTAAAAAATGTTTGATAACTGGAAGTATAGTTTAGAGCATGGGATTGTGTACTAGATAACGTTTGGATAGGAAAAGTGTTGACTCATACATTATAATCTTGATGATTTTAATCCATATTTAACCATGTGCATGCGCTTATTATTATTCTTTTTCTGAGCATCTTCAAGTGTATATTTTATGCACGAAAAACGCATTCTGGGTTATTTCCCCTGATAAAGGAAATTTTAATCAGTGTTTCTCAATTTTTATGCTTAGGATATTGTAAGCAATCAGTAAGGAATTAATCGACAACAAATAGATCTTAGCAGAATTTAACAGGGCTCCCCCAGACCTGGAAAAGATAGGGAAGAATGGCTTATTTTGAAAAAAGGCACGGAAATTCAACACAGTGCTGGTGATCCAAAATTAATACTTCTACGTGGTTAGCTCAGGGCCCATTTTCTGAGTACGAATTTGAAAAAATTTCCACGTTTTCCCAGTACAAACTTGCAAAAGGTTTAAAAAAATTATGCTACTTTTCAAAATTGTCGTTAGTGAATTTTTAAAAAAATTTTCCAGTGTCGATTTTGTGAAATATGTCAATTTTTAAATTGACATTGGTCAGGGAAATTTTTTTAAAGCCTGGAAAAGTCTGGGAAGTCGAAAAGGAAATTTCTAAGAGAACCCTGTTTAATTTTTTAAGAATCCTTCATTATACGAATCAACTTGTTTATTTCAAAAGAGTGCAGTATCTTCCTGCCATTCATAAAGATGTAAATTATGAATTAATTTAAATGCACGGCAGTAAGTCTTGTTGTTTGTTTTCCATTTGATAGGCATGTCAACTTCCTTTCCTGGAATATCTCGTCGAACGAATGTGTTCGCTTTGCTATGACAGGGCTTGGTATGCAAAGATGGGTGGCTGCATTGCCATCAAGTTTCTCTTCGAAAGGATGAATCTCAAGTGGGTTTTTCAGCATCAGTTTGTTTTTCTCAAAGCTTTGCTGTTTGTAATGATGGATTTGACAGGCGAGGTTAGTAATGTTTCTTTTTTTTTATACAATAATGAAAGTGTTACGGCGGTTGGTCAGAAGGTCGGTCCTGTTCACCTACCTGGGCAATGTTGCCTGACAATCATCGGTGATTACGCATGTAGGCTTTGACCGTAGCATGCTAACATGCTTTTCAAACATCTCCAACCTTTTTTCCCCAAAGACTCCGAATTTTTCTATAATTGCATTTTTTTTTAAAGTGAATATGTTTTTAAAAATTGTGGGATTTTCCAAAAAAAAAAAATGCCAAGGTTTCCCAAAATTCCGAACGCTTTAAAAAATTAGCGAAAGTTTTCCAAGAATTACAAACATTCTTCAACATTCTTCGCAGTCTGGTCTTTATGGTCGTCACATGGAGAAATTGGGAACATGTAATCAATTTGATTCTCTAATTTGTGGCACATTTTATTATCAAAAAAGTAAAGGCCGCCATTGCACTTTCATAATCAGACTAGTTTTACCATGATTTATCCACAAACCTGCTAGACTTATTGTGCAATAACTAACTTAAAATTGGTTTCTTCCACATTTTTCTTGACTTCATTTCTTTATCGCCTAAATGAACTATCTAAAACTTATTAAATTTTAACTGTAATGGTATTTTTATGCTAGGTATCAAATGGAGCTATAGACATGGCAAAATGTAATTTGGAGAAAATGTTGACTTTGTGTGGCACCCCATTGAAACAATGTGAGGAGAATGAAGACCTTTTGTTAACGCAGAAAAAATCCCTCCATGATGTTATCCACGAACTTGTTAGACAAGTGACATCACCAAACACTTGTGTCCGTGAGCAGGTAATTGTCTTGCAGCATGAAGGCTAAATTTCTATAAAAGTAAGAGAATTAAGCAAGCAATGCTCTTTTCTTTTTTAGGCAATGCACTCGTTGCAAGTGTTGGCAAAAATTACCAACAAATCGGTTACTGATATCATGGCACCTCACAAAGACATTTTAGCAGACATGATTCCGCCTAAAAAACACTGCCTCAAACATCAACCTGCAAATGCGCAAATCGGTCTCATGGATGGCAACACGTTCTGTACTTCACTCAAACCAAGGCTTTTCACAATTGGTACACTTCATTTCATTATACACTACGATAAGGATTTATTTGTCCATGTATTTTGTATAAACATAATATACGTAAGATGTAGTTTTTTGTGCCAAATTTGTGAAATCGACTAGTGAGGCAGTATTCTATTTTAAAAGAAAGATAATGCAAAGATGCAAATTAATATTATATCATAAATTTTAGCCAAATTTTTGAACTTTCTATGATTTCAGGTCAAATAGATTTATGAAATAAGAAACAGGGTGTAAGAACATTCTGTGCATTGATTTTTAACAGGAATTTTTGATTTTTGAACAAATAATGCTTATTTTCAGAAGGAATTTTTTGATAGCGTAAGCTGTTTAAAGGAATGTGTTTGAACGAATGAACGAATGTTGAGTCACTAATATTTAGAATTTTCTTTGACCATTTTAATTTCAGATTTGAACATTGTGGAGCATAAAGTATTTTTCAGCGAGTTGCTCGCTCTATGCGAAACTGAAAATGCATCTTTACAGAAGCTACCATGCTTCAAATCGGTGACCAATTTAATTCCATTGCGGAAGAGCGCACTCCGAGCATTGGCTGCTTGCCACTACATTCCACAGTCAAGGGACAAGATTTTTAGCGTGCTGTTCAAAGCTTTGAATTCGGCAAATAGTGAGTTGCAAGAAGTAGGATTTGAATGCTTGCAAAAATTAATCGCAGCCTCACCGTTAGAGATGGAAATTGTAAGTATTTCTCCATGAAGACTCCCTTGCCTTATTCAGGGTTCCCCAGATCTAGAAAACCTTGAATTGTCAAAGTAAAGTGGAAAATGTCAGGGAAATTCCACATATGCATTGGTAGAAAGTGATTTCCCATCAACGATTAATTGCTTATTGTGAAAATGAAAAACCATCAGTTGTTACCCAAAGTCAAATCTACATTATTTTAAACGCGCTGTTTTTCCCTAGAAATGTCAAAGAAGGTACTAAACACTAAGATTTGGCATGGCACAAATACCGAATTTTATTCATCAATAATAACTGAAGACCAAAATTGAAGACTTAAGGTGATCAAGTCATCAAAAGCTTACATTGTAAAAATCTTAATCTATCTTTGCCATTTTTTATGAAAATGTAATTCGTTATGTGGTAATTCATTAGTTAGGGTAATTTGTTTTAAAATTTGAAAGATCAGGAAGTTAAAAATGGGGACCAAGTTAAAAACTTGGGAACCCTGTTAATACACATCGCATTTACAGTTTTTGTTTGTGTAACAGTTAAAGTTTTCATCATATTCTCTTTGTTAATATTTTGCAGGTTCATAACGCCATCAAACCGTTGCTTTTGCAATTGGGAGACTACCGTTCCTTAACTCTGAATCTCATTCAGCGACTTTCTTTCTTGACCCAACTTTTTCCAAACACTTTTAATGAAAGGTTTTGCAGGCAGCTCCTTGAACACCTGCGCAAGTGGCTCGAAGTAGTCATCTTGTCCCATGCCCAAAAAGGTTGTTGATTGGCACGTTCTCATGATCCATTTGTATTCGTATCATTCTTCTGACATGTTTGATTTTGTTTCCAGGAGTTCAACGATCGATGTCGAGTGAAATGCAAACTTGCATTGCCATCATTAATATTTTTCATCAGATTCCGGCGGCATCTCACAATGTCATTGAACCCCTTTCTTCGTTAGTTCTTCGTGCAGAAAAGGCTCTGCTCCAAGAAGCTGGAAGTGCATTACGGGAGCCTTTGCTGAAATTCCTCATTCGTTATCCATCTCAGACAATTGATTTCATGTTTAACGATACTAATCTGCGTGACCAGCACTGCAATCGATTTGTTCTGGTGAGTTGTTTTTGTATTAATTTAATGTTTCTTGAACTTGGTGCACTTTTTACGTTAATAATGCGAGTTTAGAACAACAATACAAAGTAAAATTTGAAACACTTCATTAACATTTAGAACATAAAATGGTGTTTAAGTATTCGAAAAGTGTTTTATAGCTGTCATTGCAACATGTTAGTTTAGAACAGATTTGATGTAGCCCAATGTTATGACCATACCTAAAAATTCACTTACATGTATTTAAATTTTTTAAATGGTGTGGAATACTTTGATAGATTAAAAACAAACGTGAGCTTGGTTAAAATCATCGTAGATAACATTGTCTAGAAATCTGCGCTAAGCATGCATTACAGTGTTTGGTATCCGAATCAAATTTGGATAATTAAGTATTTTTATTATTAGCTAGTATTTTATATTTGCTGCGATTTTTGCTGTTAATTGTGTTCATGATTTAAATTTTAATGTATATGAATCGCACTCACTCAAAATATATAAGCTTAGTTATCCTATAATTAATTTTTTCTTCCTTACACTTGTGCCAGAATGGATAATTTATTTTGCTAATTAAATTGCAAATTCCTCAACTCGTTTATTTTATTTAACAGTATCTGGTGCGGCATCTAGAGGGTAACCCATTCAGAGAATGCTTTCAGAATAACCAGACTAGGTTAATAAGCTTTCTGTTTGGAAACGTTGCAACCCAAGTGAGTCTTATTGAATTTCTTTCGATCAGTGATGATTTGAATCCGTATTATTTACATTTGAAAATATTGCTTGAATGTGTAGGCCACTCAGACGCTTCGAGAGGTGGAAGCATTTAAAAATGATCTTGCGCACTTAGCCGTTTCCATCATCCACACATTGGTCAAGTTCGACGAAATGTGGCTGTCACGGCAACAACAGCTAGTTACTGCTCTGAAGAGATTATGGATGTCGGATGAATATCAGGTAGGTTATTTTTCATCATTTCAAGCCTGTTAATGTCACATATTTTTTATGTAGACCTGGACTCGAAAATTTTCCAAGAACATGGGAGAACATTTCCATTGTTATGTATTGTAATATTAAGGCTTGTTAATGTTTTGTCTGGTTCTGGTACATGCTGGTATGTTGAATTCTCTTGGAAATGTTGACTTTACTCTTGCCAAAATTAATTTTGGCAAACATTATTTCTTTATGTGAAAAATCCGGAAATATGCATGCATTTCCTTTTATGATCCTTCCAAAGCTTTATAAACAAAGGAGCAACCACATTTATGTTCATTTGATTGATATTTGAATAGGGTCTTATGATGTTGTCCTAAATTGGCAATACTTTAGAGTGAGCAGCCCAGCAAGATGGCTGAGTGGTTAGCATTCTAGCCTTGCATTCAGTAGACCTAGGTTCAATTCCTGGGTCAGCTATCCTCAATTGTGATTTTTCAGGGTTTCCCACAATCCCCCTAGCTAGGCGAATGCTGAGATAGTTTCTATATTAAATCTTCCAATGATGACTATTCGTTTCCCATCCCATCCTCTTCCTTGTTTATGTTCTTCTCTAGCCACGTGTAGTGTTGGTCTCAAAGCCCGAGTAAATGGGGAGGGTTGGGGCAGCCATGGATGAACTACCCAGTGAAATCTTCACCGGGTGAAAACTCGGTGAGAAAACAGGTTAATGTAAGAAAACAATCATTTTATTAATTAGCAGATACTGTTAAGATGAAGAAAGTATAGAAAAATACTTGCATAAAACCAATGAAATGTTGAAAATCTGAACACTCTTTGGAATAATTGATTGTATCACAAATACTTCCTGCTAGCGCTGATGGACGAGTGGGTTACGCGCTTACTTCTCGATCCTAACCGGCGGGGTTCGCTCCTTTGTTGAAGTCGGTGAGAATTTTCAGGATGTGCAAAATTCTCTAAGTGGCGGCTCTTTCGATTAAGAGTTTAAACCGAGGTCCCTTGTAGATCTCGTTTGCTCTCTACACGTTAAAGATCCCTCTTGGAGGTACATGTAGGTGACGCTGGCACATTCCCTGGCGTTGGTACTTAGCCTGGTAGCAGAAATGCAGGTAGGCCAATGTTAAAAGTCCGCAAACAAACAATTCCTATGGAAAAACTGTTGAATAAGCTGGTTACTCCAAGTAAACGTAGCAGAGCTTTATTTCTTAAGTTTTACATTGGCATCTTGTGTTATATGATGCTCACAAGGCAAACAATAAACTAACGAGCACTAAAGCATAGCTTAGCCGTTAAGTAACGCCACTTTGTGGCTTGAAAAAGAAAATGCGCATGCGCACGATCGCAGCGCCACTCAATGCCAGATGCGCGCATCTATGGAGTGTCACTCCACAGCAGACACACTTTTTCAACACCCCTTCTCGCTGTCTGCCTGATGCTTCTTCTGCCTTAGTTCACCAGACCAAGTCGATCTGAACATCTCTGGAAAGTGTCCTTTGGCAGTGGCTTGGTGAGCACGTCCGCCACCATCTCTTCGCTTGGACAGTAGACCACTCGATGGTCCCCTTCTCGCGAAGATCCCTGATGTGATGATGACAAAGACACACGTCAATGTGTTTAGTTCGTGCTCCGAAGCGATCCGACTATCAACTTGATGCAACCCTGGTTTTCTTCAAACTTTTGGGTTGCTCCCCACACTTCTGATCCCATGTCCATCAGTAGCTGCCGCAGCCATAACAGCTCTTTAGATGCGTGAGATGCTGATACGTATTCGGCCTCTGTGGACGACAATGCCACAGTCGTCTGCTCCCTGCTGCACCAGGCGACTGTACTTTTCCCCAGCTGAAACGCACACCTGCTGGTGGACTTTCAATCTTGTTTATCGCCTGCCCAATCTGCTTCGACATAACATCGAAGTGTCTCGTCCCCACCAGATGCCAGTCGTAACTTCTTGTCAATCGTGGCAGCCAGGAAATGCATTACTCTCTTTACTGACTGCCAGTCTGCTTTTGTAGGTTGTTCAACTCACCTGGCAAATAAACCCACCACAGCAGCTATGTCCGGCCTGGACACAGTAGCTAGGTATAGCAGTGACCCCACCGCTTGTTGATAACCCTGGTTATTTGTCAACCTCGGGCTATCTTCTGTCTTGGCTGACAGGAACACAGTCTCCATTGGTGTTCCGTTCGGCTTGGGTTCTTCGAGCCCATGATCCATCAACATCTGCATAATCTTGGCTCT
>JAQGBX010007006.1:0-11867 GCA_034698745.1 Megaphyllum sjaelandicum | reverse complement strand
CGGACGTGTTAGGAGATCGGACTCCAACACGTGATTTGAAGAAGTATTAATTTGTATACCTTTATGGTTTAGTATCGTGAATGTAACTTCAGTGATTAAAGTTTGTTTGTTATATATTCCACGCAACTACCTGTTTTTCATCAGTTCGCCTGATATTAAGTGGTCATTTCATGGGTGAAAAACGACCAAAAAAGACGTCCGTTTGTGCGAGGTTTTGGGTGATCATTTCTTGTACCACAAATCAAAAAAAATACGCGATTTTAGGCTGCTAAAGCAGTGGTCATTTTGTGGGTGAAAAAACGCCAAAGAAAAAGACGTCAGGATTTGAGTGGTCATTTTTTAAACGAAAAATGTTTAAAAAATGACGCCATTTTTCTTAAAATGGGCTCTCTTTAAAAAAGCAACTTTTGGGGTTGACAACAACTACACTTACAATGGGGTTGTGAAACATCACTCGCCACGTTTGCTACAGGAAATACTGTATTCCAAAAAAAACATATTCCCAACCATATACGATCATACAGGATCGTACGGCCCATCCGATCCTGTGCCACTATACTAGATACAGCACAGGGTATGGGGGTGAGAAAGTACAGTCGTGGCTGATTTTTGTTAGAATTAACCCGGCATTGGCCTAGAAACAACTTTGGGAAACCACGAAAACCAAAGTTAGGGAAACCGACCTAGGAATCGAACCCAGGTCTACCGAATACAAAGCCTGAGCGTTAACCACTCAGCCAACTTGGCACGGTAACGAAAGAGGCCTCTGACTGAACGTTCTTAACACATTTTTAGATTTTTCCCGCAATTTTTCTCCTTTTATATTATTATTTGTCATGGGTTTATAAATAGTTTATCTACTATTAGGGTCCAACACTTAAGTTAAACTCTTGGGGAGCGTACATAAATTACGCAACTAACTGGGAATAGGGAGGGGGGGTTAAGGTTTGGTTACACATGCTTAAGGGGGAGGGGAGTGATGGTTGGTTACCGTTTGCAGCAGAAAATAAAACTTAGAAATTAAGAGTTACTAAGGATTTTTAGGTTTAGTAGGGATTAAGTAAAATAATAATATTTTCATTAACAGCACCTTCTTGCAGCGTCGGCCTTAATGGTAAGCAGGAGTATCATCCGCGTATGGTCTTGCACATTTTAGGCCCCGTGCTTAGGTCCAAAAGTGCATGATTTTTATTCAACTTAAATATATGTTAATTTTAAATCAAGCACAAAAAAGCTATCAACGAAGGATAAAATAAAGATAATTGACAAACAAAGCTCAGCTGGGGCAATTTAAAGTTGCTACAGAGAGAAAATCCACCCCATAAAATGTTTTAAAGTGCAATTGTTAACTTCATTATTAAATTGCTATAAAGTTGTAATTTTCTTAAGTTTTAAATTGGCCATGACCATCTTCCTATCCTATCTAAAATTGTGCAATCAACCCACCTCTGTCTTTGGCTTATGGGTCATATAATATCTGTGGTTGGAGCATAAATATGGTCCTTTGCACTATTGTCATGGTAGACAATGGACGTGAAAGAATTGCAGGTAAGTTTTTGGCTCTAGTGTTTTTATGTTTCTTTGTTAATTTTTTTTAATATAGTTTTAAGTTTAAAATTATACGTTTTTTGTGGTATTTTTTTTAATGGTCACTAACTATGAAAACTTCATGTCATGCATTTTTTTAAATTTCCCATGCATTAACTTCAGATTAATAACGTATTACGTTGCATATGGTCAGATTATATCATCGTTTTTATTAAGAAGAAAACGTGTGGTCATGTTAGTGTCATGTTTGTGGGAATGGGCCATTCAAAAAGGTCGTGTGTGTACGTGGTTTAGGGGTCATTCAAAAAGGACGTGTGTGTGGTTTAGGAGCCATTCAAAAAGGACATGTGTTTGACTTAAAGGATCATTCAAAAAGGCAATTTGATTTATTTTGAGCAATTACTTCCTAAAGTTTAAAAGCTTTTTTTAAAAAAAATTGAAGGCTATTCATATTTTTGAAAGTGTTTTTGTTTACATCAAATTTATCATTTAAATATTTCAAAAATTCTTCTTTTTTCTTAAAAATTTAATACGTTTTCCATAAATTGAAAAGTTTTTCATAAAATTTAAAATACGTTTTAAAATATGAGAAGTCTTTTTTTCAAAATTAGAAAATTGTTTCTTCGACTTGTTAAGTTTATAAAAAATTCAATTCAAAATGTCTAATGTTTTTTCGTTAACAACAAATTAGAATATTTAAAAATATGGAATGTTTCTTCGACTTGTTAAGTTTTTAAGAAATTTTAAATTTATTTAAAATATCTAAAGTTTTTTTGTTAACAACAAAGTTTTTAAGAAATTTTACATCTATTTAAAATGTCTAAAGTTTTTTTTGTTAACAACAACAAATATTTAAAAATATGAAATGGTTTTTTTTTTCAAATTTAACACGACATCCATAAATTAACATTTTTTTCATGAAATGCCAAAGATGCTTTAAAATGTAAAAAGTATTGTTTCAAAATTAATTTTTTTTTCTTTAACTTGAAAAGATTTTAAAACATTCGAACGAAATTTAAAGACTGGAATGTTAATAAAAACTTGTCATAAATTTAATAGACGTTCTACATGTGACATGTTTTAAAAATTGGAATGTTTTCTCCTATGACCTTTAAATATTTTTTTAAAAAATACAAGCGTTAGACAAAATATCCAAAGCTTTTTCGTTCAAATCAAATTAAGTATTTACAAATCTCGAAAGGTTTTTTTTTTCTTAAAAATTAAAAACGTTTTCCATAATTTTAAAGGTGTTTTCAAAAAATTTAAAAGAAGTTTAAGAATTTTAAGTCTATTTTTTAAAAATTGAAAAGCTTTTTTCTTAAATTGTAAAGATATTCAACAATTGGTTTTAAACTGTAAAAAGTCTTCAAAATTCGAAAGTTTATTTCTTAAAAATAAAAAGTTTTTAAAAAATTCTAACGCTCTTCAAAACTCGAAACGCTATTTCGAACGCCTTTTTTTTAATTTTTAACAATACTTTTTTCAACTTTCAAGCAAACTTTAAAAAAATATTAAATAAATTTTTACAAATTTCGAACGACTTTTTCATAATTTCCTTCGTCTATTTTCCTTACTTTTAAACGCGATTAAAAATTGTAAAGCTTTTTTCAAGATTTCGAATGATTTTTAAAAATCTACAACGACTTTTTAATCCTAATTTCGAACGTAATTAAAAACGTAAACGTTTTATTTTTCTTTAAAATTTCGAATACGAAAGTATTCAATAATTTTTAATGCTTAAAATTTCGTGAGTTTTCTCCAAAATCTTCCAGTACTATTAACTCTCACTACAAAACTATAAACCATAGATGGCGCTGCTACTAAGCAAAAAAGACGTTTTTTTTGTTCGGAATTAAATAGAAATAGAAAAAAATTCAGATTTTCCTGATACATTCTTCCGAAAAGTCCCAAAAAGAAAAAGTGTAAAAAAGTGGGCGTAAACAGGTAGGGAATAAATCAAATTTTTACAAAATTTAAAAAATACGAATATCCTACTTTTGTAGATATGTAAAAGAAAAGGGGAAAAGAAAAAAAGAGAAATGGAAGGTGGGTGTTAAAAAGTAATGATAAGTTTTAAAAAAATATTTAAAGAAATACGAGTTACTCGTATTTTTGGTAATAACAAAAAAGTGGGGTTTAAAACATGGGGGTAAAAAAAAGATGAGGGTATTAATTGGGGAACAAATATATTTTAAAAAAAACCTAAAAAACTATAAATTGCCTGCCTTTTTTGTGAAGAATATGTTAGGGGTTAAAAAGTATTTTTGGGGACGAATAAGGGAGAAAGTAGAAAAGTGGGCGATAAAACAATGGTTAGAAATAAATTCGAATTTCCGTCAATTTAAATGATGAAAACAGGATGGGATTAAAAAAGTGTGTTTTAAAAAGCGAGGGATAAATTTAAAAAAAAAACAAAAAGGAGGATTGTAGAATTGAGATAGTTTTGTTAAAAAATGAAAGAAATGCGAATCTCTGGTATTTTTCATAAAAAAAAGCAGAGGTTAAAAAGTGGAAATTAAAAAGTAGGGGTTAAAAAGTTGGTGTAAAGCAAAAGGAGGGGAGGGTTAAACATGGAGGATAAATCATATTTAAAAGAAACCGAAATAACAACAAATTTACTGCCTTTTTGGTAATACCAAAAATTCATATTTTGTGGAAGAAAGTTAAGGAGGGGATGTAAAAAAAGTGGATAACGATAGAATGGGGTGATAGTTTTGTGTAAAAACTGAAAGAGATACGAATTATCTGCTTGTTTCTTCGCATAGTAACGAAAAAGTGGAATGGGGGTAGATATTGTTTTTTTTTAGATATTTCGAAGGAATAAACGTTCAAAATTTTGAAAATTAACTTTCGAATTTATAGAAAAACTACCAGGAAGGCACGGCTTTGCCCGGGCTATACAATTGTACTTAAAAAAACTCACGATATACAGATCGATACGATGGTATAGCCCGGGGAAAATTAAAGAAATCATAAACATTGACTGGGTAATGGCGTCCGTTTTGAATGGCCCCTAAACCACACACTCGTCCTTTTTGAACGGCCCCTATTTAACACGCACGTCCTTTTTGAACAACCCTTAAATCACACACAAACGTCCTTTTTGAATGGCCCCTAAGTCACACACACACACACATTGTTTTTAATGACCCCTAAACCACCACATACACGACCACACGACCACACGTTTTCTATTTTATATGTCAAATGTTCGAAGTTACGATAAAAAATACTTTCGTAATTTTGAAAATGATTTCGACATGATGAAAAAAAAACCGGTGGGAATTATCGAAAATATATTGTTTCAAAAAAAAAAAGTTTCAAAAATTTTAGACCAGGATCGTTGACCAGATTCAGGGAGGTTAGAAACTCGCAGTATTTCATTTAATTAATAAGAATAAAAAAACTTATTGACAAATTATTAATATAAATCTATAGGACGTCCGAAACGAAAAACCCGACAAGCCAAAGAATCATGAACCAACAAATCTGAGGAAGAGCCGGAATTAATGGCCAACGACAGAGCTTGCTTTGCCATTGGCTTATCATGTGATATTCGATAGGATGACGGTCATGGCCGATTTAATATAGGAACTATCCCAGCATTGGCCTTAAGGAATTGTGGGAAACCATGTAAAACCACAATCGAGGATAGCCGACGCAGGAATTAAACCTGGGTCTACCGAATGCAAGACGAGGATGCTATCCTCTAAGCCACCTTGCTCGGTAATCGTAGTGATCATAGGTGATCCTAATATACCTCATTTCGCTAGATGTGATGACACTGGTGAGAAATGCCTCAACTAATTCAAGTTCTACAACTTTTATTAATTGAATTATGCAGGGTGCTCTATTTATCATGATTTGTCCAATATCTTTTAAAACAAATAGTTAATCGTAAAAATTATTTTAATGAAAAATAGTTACACAGGGTTTCCCCTGAAATTTTATTTTCAACTTCCCTGACTTCTTCCTGACTTTTCCAGGTTAAAAAAAATTTCCTGACCCTTAACAACGTTAAAAATAGAAATTTTCCAAAATTGACACTAACAAATATTTTTTTTTTAAATTACGAAAGATAATTTTGAAAATTAACAAAGACATTTTTTAAAAAAAAGTTTAAATTCGGAAAAGGTTGTAACTTTGTGCTCGAAAAAAGTAAGAAATAGCGCGATTTTTTCCTCGGAAAATGTGAAAAATTTGAACTCGGAAAACCAAGAGAATGTAAAAAATGTGTACACGGAAAATGTTGAAAATTTGCATTTGGAAAACCAAGAGAATTTTCAAAATTTGTACACGGAAAACGTTGACAATTTTTTTAATTTGAACTCGGAAAACGTGCATGGACAATTTTTCTAATTTGAACTTGGAAAACGTGGACAATTTTGCTAACTTGAACTCAAAAAACGTGGAAAATTGTGCAAATCTGTCCTCGGAAAAGGTAAAAAATTTCGTAAATTTGTACTCGAAAATGAGGAAAATTTTACAAATTTGTACTCGGAAAAAGTGGAAAAATTTTGCAAATTTGTACTTGGAAAAGGTGGAAAATTTTGTAAATTTGTACTCGGAAAAGGTGTACAATTTTGAAAATTTGTACTCGAAAAAGGTGGAAAATTTTGAAAATTTGAACTCGGAAAAGATGGAAAATTTTGCAAATTTGTACTTGGAAAAGGTGGAAAATTTTGTAAATTTGTACTCGGAAAAGGTGGAAAATTTTGCAAATTTGTACTCGGAAAAGATGGTAAATTTTGCAAATTTGTACTTAATAAAGGTGGAAAATTTTGCAAATTTGTACTCGAAAAAGGTGGAAAATTTTGCAAATTTGTACTCGGAAAAGATGGAAAATTTTGCAAATCTGTACTCCGAAAATGTGGAAATCTTTCACACATTTCTACTCGGAAAATGGGCCCTGAATCGCCGTGACTGCGTTGAATTTCCCATGCTTTATCAAAATAAACCATTCTTCCCTGACTTTTCCAGGTTTTTCAGGTCTGGGGGAACCTTGTATTAGAATCCAGAACATTGATTCAGAAAACACAACTTGCGCGTTCCACGGTTGGTGGTGGTCCTGGTGGAGTACTGTTGGATCTCTTGAGAAGCAAGAAGGAAATTACAATCACATTTCTGAAGGCAGTCATGGCGTCCTGCCTGGATGACCAACCAGACAGGACAGGAAACAGAATGTTGTGTCTTCTTTTTTGTTAAAATTCACGTCAAGTGGCCTCGAAAAGGTTCTTCTTGGCTGCGGATGAAAATACAGAAACTGAAATTGATCGGATGTCAGCGATCAAAAGTCAGGGAAAAATAAGTTCTTTTTTAAATGTCATGGACATTCAACGTATTCATGTTGTCACGTTTCGAATGACTTAACTCGTAAAATTGTTCACGTTTCTGATGTCAAACTTGCAAAATTTTCCCCATTTGCGATAGACAAAATTACAAAATCTGTCACGTTTCCGAAAACAAGACTCGCAAAATTTTCAGTTTATGAAGTAAAATTTGCAAAAACGTGAATGGTTTCCGAGTAAAAAGTTGCAAAATTTTACACGTTTTCGAAGAAAAACTTGCTAAATTCTCCACGTTTCCAATGACCAACGCGTAAAATTTTTTACGTTTCTGATGTCAAACTTACAAAATTTCACCCAAGTTCGGAAGCAAACTTGCAAAATTTTCCACGCTTACGAAGACAAAACTCGCAAAATTTGCAGTTCACTTTTTCCGAAGCGAAATTTTAAAAAAAATGCCAACAGTTTCCTAGGACAAAATTGCAAAAATTTTCACGTTTTTTGGTCATAGTGCGAATGCTTGGCAACTCGAAGCTTCGTAATATCCGAGTTCTTCTTAACGAGGTTCCGCCGTAATTCTAGAAATAATTTCAAAATGGGTTCTGGAATCTTTTTAATAATTTCAACTTGGTAATTTTTATGTGATGGGTTTCGTTAAAATTCTACTATACATCAAATTACAGGCTCGCGTTCTTTTCGTTTTATTAACACGTGACTATTTACAGAAATTTTAGAGCATTTTGGCGGGAAATTTTCTAACTACATTATAGAAAATTCAAAGAAATTCACACTAAATATATTCAACAAAATAAAACATGAAATAACATGAAATAAAACAACGGAATTGTAAAAAAAATCTTTCTGTAGAATCTCATACTTGAAATGGAGAAATTTGACTGAATTTTTGCGAAATTTTTAGAATAAATTTTAAAAATTTAATTGTTTATGTTAAGAAATTTTTTAATTGAACCGTTCTGAAGGAAAGTCTGCTTGTTCAATTAATTAACAATTAACCGCTGTTTTTTTCATTTTCATAAATATATATATTTTCGTAAATTTTACAAATTTTCCATTAATTTGCAAACCATTTGAAACATGCCGAGATTTTCTATTTAAATTTTAAAAAAAGTTAAAAAATATTTCTGATGAATTTCCACGAAATTTTAAATTTTTCCCAAGCTTTTTAGATTATTTCAAATAAATTTTCAGGGTTAAAACACACGAAATTTAAAGTTTGATTCTAAAACTTGACCATTTTTTAAAAATAATCGGAAATTGTACTCTGTAAAAAAGTGCAGAATTTTGCAAATTTGTACTCGGATAATGGGAACTTAACAACATGCATGACCGCATTGAATTTCCCTGACTTTTTCAAAATAAGCATTCTTCCCCGAGCTCTCCCTAACTTTTACAGGTTTTCCAGATCTGGAGGTACCCTGCTTTATTAATGTTTAACCATAAATTGGTTGTTTTTATAGTATACATCTTTTAAATTTCAGATATTAGTACATTTAATTAGCCAAGGTGAAGTGCAAAAAGAGTGCATGTGTCCATGTAGACATTTGTAATATTCCCCCCTCCCTTGTGTAGACAATGGGGTACAAAACGAGACCACTTTCTATCTCTCCCCCTTCCTTGGCTGTCTATGTAAATAATAAATGTCCCCATGACTGGAATGAAGAGCAAGTAATTGCTAAGTGAAACTGCAGAAAATTATTGAAGAAGCAGTGTTTCCATTGACAAGAGTTCAACAAAAGTGTTGGACTTTATAACTATAAGACCATGAAAAATGTATGTTAGTATTAAAGAAGAAAAATTGCAATAAAATCTAGAAATGTGTTAAGAACATTCAGTCAGAGACCTCTTTCGTTACCGTGCAAAGTTGGCTGAGTGTTTAACGCTCACGCTTTGTCTTCGGTAGACCCGGGTTCGATTCCCGTATCGGTTTTCCTAACTTTGGCTTTCGTGGTTTCCCAAAGTTGTTTCTAGGCTAATGCTGGGTTAACTCCTGTATAAATCAGCCACGACCGTAATTTCGCACCCCCGTACCCTGTGCTGTATTCAGTAGAGGCACAGGATCGAAGCATGTATGTAGAATGTTAGTCGATATCCATGTTTGGAAGTATGTTCATGTTGGAATTTAGGAATATATCCTGTTTCCTAGCAAACGTTTAATGATTTTTTTCTAAAGAGAGCCCATTCCAAGAAAAATGGCGTCATTTTTTTAAACATTTTTCGTTCAAAAAATGACCACTCAAAACCTGACGTCTTTTTTTGCGTTTTTCATCCACAAAATGACCACTGCATTAACGGCCTAAAATCGCGTAATTTTTTTGACTTTTGGTCGAAGAAACGACCACCCAAAACCTCGCACAAACTGACGTCTTTTTTGGTCGTTTTTCATGATACCCATGAAATGACCACTCAATACCTGGCAAAAGAATAACGACATTTATTGGTCATTTTACGGGAAAGTGTTTGTACATCCAGGACACCCTGTATTGGTGCTGTGGATGTAACCGGATACGCTCCGTAAGCGCCGCGTGTGTGACCGGCTTACGGTGACGGATCCTTGGCCGTAGACAAAATTAAGCGCAGGGGCAGCAAGAAAGGCCAGCAATATGGCTGGCGTTGCTGCAATGCGGGGAGCCCACAATCCGTTGAATGAGGGGGCCGTTTCCCGAGATGCCCTGCGGCTGTGGCTAGGAAAACAAATAGGGCGAAATCGTACGGGAAGCCGATTTCGATGTCTTGCAGGTCCTGGGCGCGACCCGATATCAGGAGTCTAGGAACGCGAACTACTAGTCAAGTATACAAGGATCATACAAGCCAACTCTCAATTTATTCGAAGCACAGCAAGTTAATTAAAAATACAAATGCGCGACTTAAACTTTTCATAACGCGTTTTACAAAAATTGTTAAAAATGCAAGAGTTAACAAATTGCAGCGTGTCAGGGTGTACCGACCTGAACACGCACGTTAAGGACAATGTGTCGAGACCGGAAAAATGGTCTCCTTAAATACTAAATTTTAGGATAATTTCTAAAACCCAGGTATCCAATAAAAATTGTTCAAAATTGTTTTCAAGCTACCATTGGTAGTTTCTAGTTTTCAGTGAGTTTTGCTTTACTGAATTTTCTACTAAAATTGTACTCCTTTTTCTTGTTTCAGGTAAGTCGAAAATTAGGGTCCCACTTCCAACCTCTTCCTACTTTTCAGAGTCCGAAGGTCGGTGGGGTGGAACCAGGAAGGCGGCCACTACCACCCTCAAGGTAGGATTAGCGTTCGTTACTCTAATTCCCTAATTGGACTTTTCTAATTCCATAATTGGATTTTAAACGTTCTGTTTTCGACTTCTGGTCCATTTCCTGGTGCCAGAAGATCGTATGACATTTTTAAAAATCACTGAACTTGAACCCTAACATTCCATTTAAGCGAGTAATTTTGAACGAATGTCTCATAATATGGTATAAAAGAAATTCACTTTCTGAATAATTATAAATTTGCTAAAATGTAGAACAAAATAAGAGAAACTTTCTATCAAAGTAGACGAAAAATTAAGATCCATCAATAAAGTTTGGAAAGGCTGGTCCACTGTTAATTTACATTAATTACATATACATTAAAAATCAGTAGTAAAATATACAATTCGATGAAATCAGCTTTTTCATAACACAAGACGAAATAAGATGAAGGTAAAAAAGAACAAAAACATATAGTGAGTAATTTTTAATTGAAATCGGTGAACAGCAATACAAATTCTTTACGATAAATACACAACAATGAAGAAATAGATTTAAAAAGAGTAAGATTTAGAATAATGAAAAGTGTTAATTAAGGAATAATTAGACGAGAAACGTTAAAAAAGATAAATAGTTTAAAAATTTAAGCATCTAACAATGGAGATATACACCCCTTGGTATTGTAGTATTTTTACTAAAATCACTAATTTAAAATACTAAACCAGATAAATTTATATAATTAGCTTAACAAATACACATATATTATCATAAATCTAGATTTAAAACATTATAATTAATGTGCAAATTGTGCACACACTATAATATTTAAAATAAGAATAAAATTTTTTTAGAAATGTGCACTATGAATAATTTTTAACTTCTACGCAATGGTGTTAAATTTTCAAAATTAACAGGGTTAAATATTTATGTGATCACATGTGCGTTATATTTTTTATACCCTAAAATTAATTTACACGCATAATTTTAAATATGTACTAGCACGTACCGTAGAACTATTTTATATTTTTAATTTCCCGCAGAAAAAGGATTTTTCAAGAAGTATTTTGTTGTTTATCTTGTGACTTTTATATCAAACTAAATTATTTTT
Source organism: Megaphyllum sjaelandicum (assembly GCA_034698745.1). NCBI lineage: Eukaryota > Metazoa > Arthropoda > Diplopoda > Julida > Julidae > Megaphyllum > Megaphyllum sjaelandicum. The sequence goes on along the minus strand of JAQGBX010007006.1, from coordinate 684 downwards.
AAAATTAAAAATGTAGAGCAGTTTTGTATTCTGAAGTACAGTGAAAAGCCTGTGGATTCCATTACGCTTAATCCGGTCAGTCTTTTTTTTCGGACAAAATTAGTCAGAACATATTTTTCCGTTGCTGCCTTTTGCAAAAAAAGTCCGGTCGTCTCATCACCTAATTCGACAATATAGTCTACATGACGCAAATGCGCGAAACAAGTTTAAGCATGATTCGTTCAAGTACGGACACGTTTAGACAAGGCATCTAAATACATGTACAATAGCAGCTGTATACTCCCGTGGTTTTCACTGTATTTTAGAAAAATAAAGTTCAGCCGTTGCAGAAAACAGAAAACATCAAACACTACTTGCAACTTTTTTTTAAATATAGTTTTAAAAAAACGTAAATACACAAACGTTGTTACATTTACATGTATTTTGGTCAATCGCTTATTTCGGTCAAAATAGCTGGAACCAATGTGATCAAATTAATGGCGAATTTCACTTGTCCAAAAAGAGTACACTCGGAGCACCCGAGTGTACACTTGGGTACTCCGAGTGTACTCCAGGGCCACTCCGGGACTACCCAAGTGTACACTCGGGTGCTCTGAGTGGACAAGTGCACTCTAAAAATATCCCATCTTGTAATGAAACATTTTTGGCATCTTATTGTTGTCCCCACTTTGAAGTTGGGAAGAT
>JAQGBX010007005.1:0-11870 GCA_034698745.1 Megaphyllum sjaelandicum | reverse complement strand
AATTGTATGATGATCCCCCCTGCCACATGGTACTATGTACTGACTGCAGGGTAATGAATAGAATAGAATAGAATAGGTTCTATTTGGTATACCTTTTTTCTTTTTTTAGAGTGTGGCATTTGTTTGCTGACTGCTGAGTACTGAGATGAATTGACTTGCATCGGAATGGGCAAGAAAATACATTTGGGTGTTAAAAAAAGGCTTAATTTCATCATTATTACCGAGCAAGGTGGCTTAGAGGTTAGCATTCTCGTCTTGCATTCGGTAGACCCAGGTTCGATTCCTGGGTCGGCTAAACTCGATCGTGCTAATTCATCGTTTCCTACTATTCCTCCAGGCGAATGCCCAGATAGTTCCTATATTAAATCGGCCATGACCGTCGTCCTATCCCATCCCTTCCCCCTCGTTAAATTCTCAAATACAGGAAATCACCTAAATTGTGATGTTGGTGTCCATCGTCACCAGATATAACTACCTAGTCTGACTTAATTTGTATAATGATCCCCCTTGACAAATGGTACCATGTACTGACTGCAGGGTAAAGCATTGAATTTGAATTTCTTAGAGTGTAGAACGGGGATTTAAATTGAGTTCGACCTATCAGATATTCGCATGAAGCGAGTTGTTCTTCAGGAGATTCCAATGTGCCAAAGTTCGTCTTAAGAGACGCAATGAACATTATTCGATTTCTATATCCCCCATGCACCTCGATTTCATGCGCGCGTCATTAATAGCGTATATAATCTGGTGGTATTAGCGCATATATTCAATCCGAGACGTACGAAATGGTTGAAGCCTCGTAGACGCGGCGTGGCTTTGTGCGACATTCCTGACAATGTGCCTGCCATTATCCTTCATTAAGTCCGCATAATGGGTCCCGGCTTTGCGCTGCCGTCACTACGTGCATTTTTGCCAGCGATGGCAATGATGACAATGGCGGAATTGCGCTGGGGGAGAGGGGGGTTTGACGTGGAACCACCAGCGACGAGGTTGCGCCAGTGTCACCAGATCGATGCTCGAGATGCTCGGATTTTAGTCATTAGGCGCAGCGCCTCTCCCAGACCCAATCAACATTGACATGGCGGCCGTGTAATTGAATGCGCGAGGAAATGAGATGAGGGGGCGGATGCTGCGCCCTCCCCGGAACGGGCTTTCCGAAGGGTGGCACGGAGGAACCACCATCCAGAAGTACACTCGTGCGGTGATCGGGGAGGTTTTTGTCTGGTGGAGAGGGCACCCAGCGAGTCGAGGATGTTGAAACGGTGACGTTGGGAGGCCCCGGAAGTGGTCGTTATCGGTGGTAACGAGCGGAGCGGACTTCCGATTAGCTGGGAATTAAGGTTGGGAAAGGATGGTCGGCTTATCCGCAATAAACATGGAGAGAACATCTAATTGTCCGTGTTTAGAAAAGTTAGGGCTGGTTAAACGAATCGATTATTTTTGACGTGCAACTGCGTCTTTCATCGACTTATTAAAGAGTTGCTACCTGTTTGATGATGCTTTGATGATGTTTGATGATGTTTGTTTCATGCTACGAAATTACGATGTCATTCATCAGACTTCTCGTGAGGACGTCATTCGCGTAGAATTTGGAGATGACGCCATTCATTAAAATTCTGATGATGATGTCATTCATTAAAATTTTATGAAGATGATGACATGCGTTAAATTCTCTTGACATCATTCATTGAAATGTTGATTATGACGCCATTCATTAAAATTCTGATGATGATGTCATTTTCTAAATTTCTGATAATGATGCCGTCATTTTTTAAAATTATGATGATGATTTCATCCGTTAAACTTTGATGACGTCATTTATTAAAATTCTAATGATAATGTTATTTATTATAGTTTGATAACGACGCCATTTGTCACAGTCTGATGATGACGCCATTTGTTTCAGGCTGATGATATCAGTTGTTATAGTCTGATGACGTCATTATTTACTGTGTAAAAAATTACAGGATGACATCTACGAGTCTACATGTACACTATATGCTCCAGTGCCTTTTTTAGAAAAGGCGGAAATTTCTTTTTAATTTAAAACTGCGCCCTGGTTAATTCGCCTCACGGATAATCGATTTCCTGTCGTCATTTTACTCAGGGGGAGGATAATCGTAGACGGAAAACTTGAAGCTGTATTATGTGTGCATAACTAAATTTGATAAATCAATGAAAAGCTTGCATTGTACGCGTATCAAAAATTCAAAAATAAATATCCCGAAGTAAATGTTATAGTTAAACAAGCTGTGTTTGAAAATGAAAAGCTAAATACGAGCATCATTCTATGTATTTTTGCCATAGCCTGCGTATGGTTTTCAGTTCAGTTTGTTCATTCATGGCCCTCGAGCAGCTTATGTATTCTTTTTATTTTTTGTGTAGCAAATATCCGTATTCCATTATCAAATGAAATTGCATTTAATATTGTTTTGGAATGGTTTTCAAAATTTTGCTTACAATCCATAAAAACGGTAGTTTCTTTTATAATCAGAAATCCAACCTAAAATCCTTCAAAAAACGATGAGTGAAGGCGTCTTCGTTCTCTGAATTTGATTCACGGAAATTGACGGAATACTTAAAAAGCACTCCGCTGGAAGAATTGAAACTAAGATAAAATCAATTGTAGACTTCTCTAAAAACGATGCTCAAAGCGCTTCCTCTATACACTGTACCTTATTGGAAACATTGACTTGAAAATGATACATCAATCAACAGTCATTTTCCACTCGAGGTCTAAGATTTCCAGCACTTTATTGTATTTCAAATTAGCCTTTCGCTTTGAAAATCGTTCAGGATTTCGTGATTAGCATTCGACATTTGCTCTCGATGGCCTGCCGGAAGAAGCGGAAATCCAGTGAAGCCAGGCGGACGTTTCGATAACAGATTTCTAACATAAGTCTTGAAAAATGCTTCTTGAGTGTAACCTCAAAGAGTGGCACCATCTCTATCCATTAATAGCCGCTTCGCGTGGCATGAGAAATTCTGAAGCAAAACGAAGTGCGTGTATTTCCGAAATGCACGCAGACATAAATCAAGGATTTGAAAAGCCAATTGTGCATGAGGTGAAATATAAATGAACATCGGTACCTTGCAAATAACGCTGCAGTCAAACATCAAAAGTCGAAGAAAGGATTCTTGCGCTTTTCAATTCTGCTAGCTTGTTAACGCTGATGGAAGCTTCTGGAGGTTCTTCCAACCAATAATAGTTGGTCTTTTGAGCTGTTTTCTCGTCGGCTGCCAGCGTTGGTGCTTCAATGGCAGAATGTCTGGCAACGATGTCTAAGGGTCTCAAAACCGTCATTCTGGATTTGCATATTTTAGACAACAATTGATTCGTGGATTAACTCCATGAAGGATTTGTGCTGGAGTGAAGGATCCATAAACAAGTTTCAAGCAAGAAAGAAGTGGAACTAAAACGCTTCCATGTTTCTTCTCCTTTAGTTTCTGCACAAAGTGAATGCATCGACGATCCAAGAATATTACTGCAAATGCATGCAATACTCTACATGCTCCTCTATTAAAGAATTCTGTTAAATACCTTCTATCTCTGAGTATCATTTCTTCCCAAACCAAAGCGTAAATCTTTTTGCATATTATATATGTTTAGTCAAGTTTCACATCGGAAATCTTCTACATGCCATCAGTGGAATGTACACAAGACCTCACCATTGTCTTGTGTTAACAAAGTTTGCGCCCACAACGTGTTAGTGGCTTATGCCCCATGGACAACGACCAGTCCCTCGACTCTTCAGGAACGGAGCAGCTTTAAACACTTGATCGTGTGGCCAAATTCTTTCCTTCGCACGCTCCGCGAACCATTCTGGAAAGGCTTGAAAGCGTCTCTTGAAGGGTCAACTTAATGGTTCTCCTCAGTCATCCCAAGAGCCATTCCATTGAAGAGCGCCGCGGACACTGGTCATTGTTTATTCGCCCGCCGATGTCATCGGCTTTTATTCAATTTGAAAAGAAATGACAAATTGGGCAACGTTTGCGGTGAAAGGGAATGTTTTCGCCCGTGGTCCTCATTGAGCAAGCACTCACTTCTTGATGTATTAATGTTGATGTGAAATTCATTGGATTGGATTTCTTTGTCTTGATATGGGAAGATTTTGTCCACGCCCGGACTCAGCCAGCCGTCTTCACGAAAGTGGAATTTATGGGGGAACCTCAGCCAGTTTTTTGCGCCTCTGCAGCTGTTGTCTCATTTCAGTCGATGCGTCATTAATCAGCTTCGCTCTCTGGGCATGTATTATCAGACTGGAGAATGTTGTGACGTGAAGTGACAATGGCACGACATGCAAAAACCAACGTTAATATTTGGGCGGCAACGACGGCTGGGTGACGGAAGTTATGAGGTGACGAGTTATTGATTCGTTGTTTTCTACAGGATGCTGCATGGGAAGCGGAGCTATGCGTGGCTACTGGAGAACTCCATCTGGATCCGAGGGTTTTCTGAGGAGAATCCTTGCAATTAGTTGGAATACTGCGTCCAAGAAGCATAGAAATACTAGAATGGATGTTGGAATTCGAGATTGTTTGTTGGTTATTTTTAAATCCAGAGAGATGCAAGATTTTCGAAGGAGTTATTTTTAAAAAGCCAAAAAGGCGACAGATGCATAGTTTAATGTTTATGGTGTTTCAGGTGATCTCAGGAGGTTTGAAAAGATAAATTTAAGTTCCTAGATCGTGCATGCGTCAAACAGATTCAAATGGATTTTTTAAAAAAATTCAGCATGAATTCACTTTCAAGTGGAATTTTCTGCACCTATTCATTTACAGATGTATTCGTCAGGACAAATTCAGTCTCATATGGATTTTATGCGAATTTTATCTAAATTAAATTCCTTCAGATTCTTGATAGCTAATGGGTCCGGATTTTCTTTTATCAGATATTTACATAGTTGTATTTATTTTTGTTGGAATTAAACAACTTGACATGTCAATTAGACTAAAACCCATGAAATTGATATGAATTTCCAGATGATTTGAAAGTAGATTAGAATCAGGATGATTCCTGTGCACCGATTGGCTGGTACGTGGCTTTTATTTAGAAAGCATGAACGATATGCATGAATCTGCCTCAAAAAGGTTTATCCTTATTCTTATGTTTGATTTCAGTTTTGGTTTCTTGTATTTTTTAGATTGCGCCGTTTAAAATCAGTTTCTGCAATTATTTCATGCTAAATATTCCACATTCAACAAAATAATATTCCATCTGATTGATTGGAATTCTTGCTGATCAAACATATTTGCTTATTATTGCAGTCCCACGTTACTATCTTCGTTTTTTGTTTATGCTTGTTTTTGGATTCCTTTGCATGATATCCTGTTTTCAATGCCTTTACGTTAGAATGACATTATTTTTGGAATCATATTTAATGAATCAAGAGTTGTGCGGTTATAGTAGAATGGTTCTCTGAATGATCATTTGGATCCTGTTGGATTCCCTTATTGTCTATTTTCCGCAATGGATTTGAAAAAGATTCATTGAATTTCTTCGAGCTTCGTTTTGTTTGAAATCTGTATCAAATCATTGCAGATAGTTTTCAGTGATTGAATTGAAATTCGGATGGTTTCCGGCAGTTTCGTTTGTTGCGAGCAGTTTTTACGAGGATCCAGATTTACTCTATTGATTTCAGCGTGGTTTTAGGGGATTCGGTTATAACGTAGCGTTACGTTGTGTAGGTGCCTACACAAAGTTCCCTTGTCTTGGCACTTCCACTGTCTATCTTCAAATGGTTTATTTACCAGACATCATTTAGCTTTTATTGCTTTCCATGACTTTTCCATGACTATTGCTTTCCATGACTTTTATTCTGGTAATTCTTCTGGCAACCATTCAAGGTCATGTTTTACTGTTGGCTTATTTAGTTATTTTTTTTACCCTTTTCCTTGGTTTATTTCAACATTCATTCTCTAATAGAATTTCGACCTCTATTCATTGGTGCTGCGGAGGCTTAGCTGGCATTTAATCCGATCTCCAAACAGCAAGACCTCTGCTGATGTTCTAGCACCAAAAAAAGCAGCAACAACAACAACAAAAAAAGCAGCGGGCTTCTGTCTTTAGGCTCTGCTGCGGTTGATTTCAACCCACTTAATTAGAACTCATCCTTTAAGCTAAACGGTCAACTCGAGCAATCGCGGTGACCACACGTTGCCTTTTAATGCCACGAAGCGGATTTGCAGGGAGAAGTGTTTATCTTAGATGGCCTAGTATGTTCAGCTCATCCAAAAAAAGAAGAAAAAAAAACAGGGTGAACGACGCTCTTTTGGAATTAATCGCCGATTAAAAGGTCTGGTGGCCAGCGATAAAAATAGCAAAAGCGGATTAAAACCTGCCTTTTCACACTAAGTATCGTCACGCACGAGGCAATTTATATCCAGAAACTTGTTTCCAGATATAAGTGTCCTTTGCAAATATATTTCCAGATAGATTTTCAGAATAGAAAATGAGTCTATGCTGAGCAACTTATTTCCGGAAAGAAACTGACGTCACATATTTTATAGGCATGCACAAACGTTTCGTTCTGTTAGGTAATTAATCGGGAGAGGCATGGCATAACTTGGAATAATCAGCGCTGCCAAGTTAGTTTACACACCTTTGAAACAGTGTTGTCGTATGCTGTTGGGATATATTACATTAATGTAATGTTTTAAAGGGAAATATGTGTACTAACTAGTTTCAGTTGTTTCCAGCAATTTCTCGTAATTTATTTCCGAATATAACTTTACTTTTAAAGTTTAGGAATTATAGTTAGGAAGTTATAGGAATTCATTCCAAGAAATTGCTTTTAACAACAACAAAAAGAAATGTTAACGGTCATACCGTATACAGTATTCCAGTAATATTGCTGATTGCAAATAAAAATCTCTTCTGGCAACGAATTTTTACGAGGTGTGTTCATTACGTTTCCGAAATCTGGGTACGAGCACTTTCTGAGCGAGGCATACAATGGCTGCCAGAACGATGAGAAAAATGCATCATCCAAAATGGAAATCATTTTGAATAATACATGACGTCTGCAATATTTCTCTGCCAAATCCATTAATATCCATACAGCTCCGTTCTTATTTTTTAAATGAATGATTGTGGAAACTTAATGAACACTGCTCGTAGTTCAATACTGACCCAGTCCGCCACTCTTAACCCTCAGTTGAGTTCCATTTTACCGTCACATTTGAACACAAGTTTGCCATCTCTTGAACCCAATTTTGCCATCTCTTGAACCCAATTTTGCCATCTCTTGAAGCCAAGTTTTGTCATCCAGGGAGCGCTATAGTTGGCCATTAGTTGAATAACGGTTTACCTTCAGTTTCACGCCACGGAGTTTCTTCCATACGGCACTGTTTTCCATGCAAATAGACAGTTTAACAGAATTAGCATTCGTAACGGTACAATTTTTCCAGGGAAATTTCGTGTTTCGGCAATGATATTCGTTTATTTCGCAGCGTGTCAGTGCATGCTGCGAATGCCATGAATGCCGAATAAATTCTCGGTTTTTGTCTTTTATGCAAACGGAGCGCTCCGTCCTCGCAAATATTAATTCTGAAAAAAAAGTAGTCAGAAACGACGCATAGCCTTTTGCTCGAGCATTAATATTTCTTCAAATTGCCGCAATTTTTTTTTCTTTTTCCTTCCCAAACTGAATGTCTTGCATGGTTGACATTGACAATGTCCTTCCGCACGAGCGCTGCCTCCGCCGAGACATATTAGGATGTCACAAACGCTATTTTATGCGAGACGAGCGTGGGCTCGGTGGGAAAACAAAAAGATATTATTTGTGCTTTAGGAGAATGATAAGAATGCCTTTGTTCGAGTACCGAATAAAACTGCCAGGCCATGGGAATATGCAATGGCAGTTTGGAAATTATTATTTTTTTTCGCTGACAGACAGCGCTTCACGGACGATGTTTCCAACATTGGCTTTTGAAGGGCCCAATATTGCACCGGTGTGGTTAATTTGCAACGCCGATGTTATTTATTCATCGGTTCAGTGAACCGGATGGGCGCGCGAATGAACTGCTGAATGCCTCTGCGATGACAGGTGTGCCAGGGCCTCCAAGACACTCGGAGCAGAAGAGATCCTCTGTTCCGTAATAAAGTTTTTGAAATGCGGAATATGTTATCCAAAATGGTTTTTTGATGCCTTTGCCTTCTTTTTTTATGTCGTTGCCTTCTTTTTTTGAAATTGTTTGAATCGAGTTGGTACGATGGCTATAGTTGTTATGCTAATGAAGAGATGCTCGGTTATGGTGATTCGTCACATTCGGGAGTAGCTCAACTTAATTGGGAAGATCTTGCTTTCACGGATGTTGATAATGTATGCAATTAAAGCTGGCATTCGGAAGGTGACGATGGCAAATCAATAGAAGTCTGAGATGGGAAAGCTGTTATTGAAAGAATATCTTTAAAATACGTCAATTTCTTAATAAAGTTAGGAATATCTGAATATATTATCTAAGATGATGGTTGTTTGAAACCTCGGTTTTACGGGTATGATATGACTTGATTTGGTGCCTTACCCCCTAAATCCTTCAACGACATCCAACCAACCAACCAATCTAGATCTGGGGTTGTGGCAAAATTGCTGCTAATGAAAGGATAATCGGATAATGGTCATGCGATTAATGCAATGCCTGACATGACTGGACAACGAATTTCGTACCTTTAGCACAGTTGGATTTATTTGATGCCTAACTTTTATAGGCTCAAAATAAGTCTGAAATGGGAATGCTGTTATTAAAGGAATACCTTCTAAAGCCGTCAATTTTTTTAATGAACTTCTGAATATATTAGCTGAGATTATGGATGTTTAACAACGGCGGCTTTACGGGTATGATAGGACTTGATTTGGAGCCTTGCGCCCTAAATCCTTCAACTCCAACAAACCAATCTAAATTTGGGGTTTTGGCAAAATTGTTGTTAATGAAAGGATAATCGGATATTGGTCATGCAATTAACGCAATGCCCAACATGACTGGACGATGAATTTCAGGTATTTAGCACTGTTTGATTTATGCAATGAAAAGTACTGGTGGAGAAAAGGAAGGTGGAGAAAGTCTAATTGTTTTTGACGTGGAAGGGCATTCTGGAAAACGCTTATTTATTTTTTTAAAAAAAAATGTCTTTATTGATGTCTAACTTTTATAGGAAAGGTTTTGTTTGAGCTGGCCATGCAATGGCAAAGTTGTTGATAATGAAGGGATAATCGGATTAAGTTCATATAATGGATTCGAAAGAGAAGCTTAGCAAAATGGTGAAGATTCTGCTAATGCAGATATCAACGTACAAGTAGAGTCAGATCACCTAAAACAATGAAACAAATGTTGCAATACAAAATGTTGGCAATCAAAGAATCCACATACCGGTAATTCTATTTGTTAAAAACACCTGTAGAATGTGCCCCTTAATGTTTTAAAAGTTTAAAATTGGCATAAAAATGTAAATTTAAATTATTTCAATATTTGTTAAAATAATATAATGGAAACAAGTATTCCTCAGTAATTTTTTTACATATCCAGCTAGTGGTTATTTTTAAAATATGTGAATAACATAAGCTGCTACATGAGTATATCTTCATACTGTTGTTAACCAAACAGGTGTTAAAATCATGCTACATCAATGCTACATAAATATTTTATATTGTTAACAAGCTGGAAAAACCGGCATTGCCTGGGGAATCTTGAATTTGTAATAAAAATGTATACAAAAATAAATTTAATAAATTAAACATAATTCGGAAAATTCAGAAAAAAAATGACTTAATTTTGAAAAAGTCAGGAAAATTAAACGCATTAATTTTGTCAAAATCCAAAAGGAATGTGTAATTTGCATCGTTCTTACCAGTGTAATCCGGTACACGCTTCAGGCTATTGGCACACGCTTTAGGCATTTATTAAAAATATTCCATCAGAAGATGGCTTGTAGGATTTCTTAAAGCCATTTGTACTGTTTCTGGCAGAACGTTGGTGCTCGTGAGAAGTCTGGCAGTATATAGGATGAACATCTCGACACATTTCTTTCCGTGTATGGAACTCGATGTTCCAAAATTAAACGTTCTAACACATTTCGTGGCTTTTACGGCCCCCCAGCCACAACGTTCAATTAAGGATGGGCCACCAGAGGAACTGTCCAATAATGCTTAAAGAACGCTCGATTGTCAAAATTGCCCCTGCAAACAGGGTGTAAAATTTCTGCATCCAGCTTTTTGCATTCTTGCAGTGAAAAAGCAATAAGGAAATGTAATATTCCCATTTCTCTTGACCAAAACTTCAGGTTTTTGGCGGCCATAAAAAAATCTCCAATTTGGTAACTATGGAGACATTTTTACGGCAGCTCGGCTGCATTTTTCCAGAGTGCCGCCCGTCACCGCGTCGATGACTTCCGGTTTTATCGCCGATGGATGGCTAATGCGAACCGTTCGAGAATGCTGGTCGATCAGGTGCTTGAAGCTGAACTGTTTCACCAAAGGACAAACATTCGCTGCTCTAGAACAGTGTTAGCTTTGATGGGGAACTTATATCGAACTCGTCACTGACTATACTCGTGTGTTTTGCTAGTTGAAGAAGCATTCATCATCGATCTTGAATGAATGGAGCAAAATTGATTAATGGGGAATTAACTCACATCATTGCCTCGCCACATTGCTGGCAACACGCAGAGAATTTGTGATAGAAAACCAAGAAATAGAATTAAAACTCCATGGGGTCTCTTGATGCTGTAGTTCTTTTTTTAAAAATAAAAATGTACATTTGTTATAAGGAAATTGAAGAAGTAAAATTTCACAAATATGTCTGTATCGCTTTATTGTCGAGCTTTAAGCTGATAAGTGTATACATGTACATGTTATAGGCTATACTTAAAATAATAAATGATACCACAATTACCTGAAAAATAATTGGAGTAACCACAATAAAAACGTTAAAAGGACGTTAAATTATTGAAGACAGCTACATTAGAGAGGGAGATAATGTACTAAGGGGACTCAGCCTCTTCTGACATACATTACATAGTTATCGGGGTATTCCGTGGTTTGAGACATGTACATGTTAGTTGGTTAGTATCATGGTTAGTTAGCTCTAAAAATGTTAATGTTATTGTTAATGCCCCAGTACCAGCCTCCAAAAAGGGCGAGAAAAAAGTCTGCCCTGATGATCTACATGATACAGGTAAATTCTATCAGTAAAAGATATCTACTTAGTTGAAGCAGTGGATAAGTGTCATTTAAAGCGTTTTATTCTAACTTTTAATTACTAAATTCAAAATTACAATTCATTGAACCTCTCGGAAGATTAAGATTTGAATTAATTTTTAATGTTTATAATTGGTTTTTTTACGATTATATAGAGCTTGAGAAAGCCCACATGTAGGGTGAAACGTTGCTGATAAATGTAGTACTTGGTGAAGAATTGGAAGGTTTGCCTTGTAAATGACCGTGTAAAACCATCAAACCGATCATCGTGTACTGTTTGAATTTTACTTAAAAGGCAGGAATTCTAGTCTGATTGTAACAGGCAATTGGTGTACTTCTAACTGTTCATAGTTTTGTGAAAAACAACCATTATTTTTAGAAAGACCAAGGATGTAAAATGTAGATGAAGGTTATTCCATTAATTAATATAAAGAAAGGCGTTGGGGTGACAACATTTTCTGTAAACAACATTGACAAAATACGAAACTGTTTATATATTCATCAAAAAAAATCGATAAGTTTCTGCCGGGACTTTGTCCACGAAATGTGCTTTTACGCTCGCCTCTCTAATGCACTCTCGCAGGTATAAGAGTATAGTTTTTTGGCGTTTATGCCAATAACGGAAACGAGACGTTCGTTTGATCGATAGAAATTTAATTCGCGACTACTTTCTTT
>JAQGBX010007004.1:0-11871 GCA_034698745.1 Megaphyllum sjaelandicum | reverse complement strand
TGCTAATTGCACAACATCATAATCCTTTAAGGATCGAAGTTCGAATATTAATTGCTCCAAGGAGATTCCATTTATGGAATCTCAGGCTGACATGCAATTTGCATGATCACGGTCCACTGACCGTGACACCGAATACAGTGTACTAAATCACTCGGGGAGTGAGTCGAATTCCCGAGGTGGCTTCTAAATCGAGTCCTCTATATTATTCTCGATGTTTGATGATTTGTATCTTTGCGGCTTATTTTTACTCAAATTTTCACGGTGAAATGTTTATTGCAATGTTTAAGATCGGAATTGATGCGCAAATGAAAGGTATTCGGTATACTCGTATATATACATTCATGAGCGAAGAAATTTATGTATTTTTTTTTCTCGCGCGAAATGGTTGCAAAGTATTTCTAGCATGCAACGTTGAAATTCTTTGGCTAACTTTGAAATTTCGCGAAACGATGCATGGGGGAAGTAACGAGAACAATCTTTTTCAAACTTGAAGCGTTTTCTGGTAGTTTGACGTCGTGGCAGTTTCTCTGTCAATATGTTTAAGTCGAGCTTTTAACGAGTCTTCCTCTGTTTCTGAAGCCGTTTTCCAGCTTGTTTCACGGCATCACTCTGAGTCCATGACTTGCATTTGTCAGTTGCTGAGGGATGTTACTTAAACGGATCTATCCGAAGCGGTTGTCGAACGATTGGCCAGACAGTCTGTTGTCGATGCAGTTTGTTCGGCTTACGAGCCACGTCATCCTTTAAAACCCGAAAATCCGAATGTAAAACCCTGCAAAATCACCTTTAACTCGGCCAAAAACACGAAGTGGTATGACCGGAATTGATGTAGCCCGTTTCTTTCCTCTCTGCCTAAAAAATGGCTGGGAAAGATCAGGAATAAGCCTCTTTTTTTTTGCTAGCCGCTCGGATTTGCGATGTTTGACAAGTATTATATACGATGGCGTATAATTTCTGACTGATAGCCCCGCATTTTTGATGGGAAAAGGGCTATATGAAACTCCTCGAAATGAAGCTAAACAAATGAGCTTTCATTCGCTGAGCAAACATTCCGACAGTTTCTCCTTCTAGGATCTTTTCGAGTTGCTTCGGCGTTTAATACCATTCATTAACAAAGCTAAAGGGAGATTAGCCGCTTGGCAAGATGGTGCACGTCGAGCTTGCCAACGTTTGGCAGAGACGGATGGCCGCATTGATTTATTCGGGGATTAAAAGATTTCGGGTCTATTTTTTTGCGTTTTGCCACTGCCTCGGTTTTTCACCCGTTTCAATTTGCATCGAGGCAGTGATTTCTGCTCAGTTTAGATAAATTCTCCTTTTTTTTTAAAAAAAAAAGCTCGGTTTGCGTGGCTTGACAGACAGCGCCACGTCAAACGGACGCAATACTTTATAGGGCCACTGAGAACTTAGCGTATATAACACATATAACTCCTCCGTCGAAGCTATATCTCGCGAATCTGAAAAAAAAAATCCGTTTGCGTCAGAAATATGTATTTTCTGCTCAGTTTTGTAGATATTCAAATGAATGTTTCGGAATTGGAACAAATAAGATATTTTCAAACGTCACGCACCGGCGAGCTTTCTTATTCCCGCTGCACGGCGCTGTATATAGTCCTATACATGCAGGGTATTACAAAAGAATCATCGGGTTTGAAAAAATATATACAGTACAAAGTACCGTATTGCAGATACAATATTAAATGACCCAAAAAAAAGGGAAAAAGTCCAAGTTTAAAACGCGCACTTGCAAACTTGTCTTTAAACGCACAGTTGGCAGCACGAACCAAGTATCCAAAATGGCGTAAATCCAGCAGAAAGCGTTTTAATTGTGTGCTCGAGTATGCGAGCTGCTGTGAACAGCATTGACAGGGACATACTGGAGCTTTTATGGGCCGAACTGGACTACCGTGTGTCGTGTGACACGATGATCTCATATTGAACATTTGTGATTGTAGGCCTATGATTAAAAACTATCTGTAATACTTTCCAAAATATATATCTTTTTAAAACCCGATGATCCTTTTGTAATTATTTTGTAATTTTTTGATAGACGCGAGATCTAATTGATTTTGTAAACGCTGTTATGTCAGCTATAGTACTCATTGAGTAAACTATATATGTACATGTAGTTAGTTACATCCCAAATTGGGAAAGGTAGTCTCACCTTCAGCATCTGTTATGCCCTGTTATACAATTCTAGAGCTGCAGTGATGGCTTTTTTTTCGATTTTTTTTAGCATTTTTAAGTGTTGGTCAGAAGTTCAATCGACATCCGAATGGAGTGTATATCTCCTACCTAAAACGATGTTTTCCCTTAAATGACAAATACGACAAAAAGAAGTACTGTTTGTACTGTATGCGATCAGATTTTTATCTGTCTGCGATGTGGTGACACTGGCTCCTAGTTGCAGCCCACCCATTCCACGCGCTTCAATAAAGGTGCCCATAAGCAGTTGTTTCGAATTGCTCTCGATTAACTTTCATCCGCCCTGTTTTTCGACTGAAATGCGCAAAAGTGGAGATCAAAACGAAAACACTCGGGGGATATAAAACTGTGCTTTTATATGAAAATGCGTTATGCATCAGTTTAATTTGACTTCTCAATTTTTCCCTCATTGCTTATTTACTTAGCGCCCTAACGTAGACCCGGATCGTTGCGCCTTTATGAAGTAACGTACCACGCCATTAGGCTCTATACCTAAACCCCTTGTTTTCAACCTTCCCCCATACTACAGCCCTCTTTTTTTCCTGTCTTTTCTCGCTCGGTGGATACATTCGCGTAAAAGCTTCTTAAAAACGGGCCGGCATTTAGGGCATGTTTATAGCCCTTGCCATTTTTGATGGCTTTGAATGTCTTTGGATCGAGATGCGTGGAAGGAAAATAAGATTGGGTCGGTGTGTTGCGATGGTTTGTGGCTGTGATTACCGAGATAAGGCACAGGGCGCCCCTATAGCGAAAAGCACCGTGCAAGGGCTGCTGTCTATAATAATACGGAGTCCATCGTCTCCTGGACTGAGCCATCGCAACGGCTTTGTGATGATGATTTCGGTAATGGGTTTGATCAATAAGGCACTGTTTAGGTTCACGACCTGGAAGTACGGTCAAAGCGCCCAAAACCCATTTTCCGTAGGCCGACTGGTGGTAGGAGTTGGTTTGGAAAATCGAAATTTGCAAAACTGTTCGATAGATCAGACGAAACTATAGAGACCATGTCTTTCGTTGGTCGGTCTATCAACTACAGACTAGTGTACATTCATTGGAAAACAGTTAAAAAGTGTCTCCAATGCATGATCTTTAACCACTTGTATAGTAGCCTACTCGTATTTACACGCGTTTAGCTGTTTTACTCGGAAATCATTTTCATGGAACTTACATGTACATGCACGTTAATTTACATAACTTTTGACATGTACTGAATATTCATACACACTTCATACATATTTCATACATACACACTTCCCCGTGTGTGACGGCCATGAAGGCCGTCACACACGTGGAAGTTATACATGTATCTGAAAATACATGTACCGTACACTGTAAGTGACGAGAAATTGCGGGAAAGTTATTTCACCTGAAACAATTGCCTGCTTCTGCTCACAAGGAGCGATACTTTCTGAATATATCCCTACGGTATATGCAGCATTTTACAGCACTGTTTCATAGGGGAATGACGGTAAACTAATTTGACAGCAGTGCTTTTATTCCATTCTATGACATATGTCTTTCCTGGTTGGCCACCTAACAGAACGAAACTTTCGTGCATGACTGTAAAACATATCACGTCAGTTTCTTTCCGTAAATAACTTGCTAAGAATAAGATCGTTTTCTATTCTGGAAAAATATTTGGAAATTTGTTTGCTAAGGAAATTTTTACCAACACACGTGGAAATATCAAGCAATAATAAGGGTACTCAGGGGACGCGATTAATTGTGCTTGATTTGGGTTAACTTGAGCAATTATGCCAAATATGCGACATTATTTTGAAGAGCCAAGCCACGTGACAAAATCCTGAATATTTATTGGTATAACGAATTGCCAAGTTTATTCCAGAAGCCAAATGAACCTTGGCAATTCGTTATACCAATGCATATTCAAGATGTGGTCACGTGGCTTGGCTCTTAAAAAATGTAGCATATTTAGCATACTTGCTGAATTGTACCCAGATCGAGCACAATTCAACGCTTCCTCTGAGTACTCTTAATATAATGTATGTTGTTGTTGGCCATAAGAACTACTGTAGGCCTACATCCGCGTTGACGGAGGCTGGCAGGGGCCTCGAAAACATCTACACTGACTCTTGATTCGAGGTTGTGGTTCAGCTTTAGAGTCAACTTTATTTCAATGGTTACTACTGTTTTCCCTGACCCTAAACTCTACTGTAACCTATAACTTTGGTTTACGTGATCTTAGGTTATGGGCTGGGTTGAACATCTTTGGTTACTGCTACCGTAAGCGTGCGAGTGCGTGGTATAGAAGTGGTTGTAGGGTCAGCTTTTCGGCAGCCTTCCCCCTGTCGTGGCGCATTCTCCCCCAGGCGGCGCACTCGGTCAATTAGGCTAATTTACTCACTGAAGCAAATTTCCCAATTTCATCCTTTTGTTAATCACATCGTTGAATAATAGAAAAGCGCAGACACGGAGGCGAATTATCGGAAAGCCATTAGCCGTGACGTCAGAAAGACAATGGAGGAAAAAGACGCTGCAGCCTCTGGCCCCCCAACGGCGTTGCTACAGCAACTGCGGCCTAGTTGCGAATGTAGGCCGCGTGCTTTTTTTAGTACGGCGCTCCCGTCGCCGCCCACAAAATCGTGCCCTTTTCTTCGCTGCCGTCTCCCAGGATTTGTTTCCTTTGAAAATCGCAAAAAGGGTACAACAACAGAGATATGAAATCGTCCCCGCTGGCGACTTTGATTGCCAATTCAATTCGATGACCAATCCCCTAGGATCCACCCGCGCCTAAATGGGTTTTCTGAATCTCGTCCAATTCGCATGCCCTGCCTTCTTTATTAATGCTAAGTATACGAAAGCAACGCCCGTCATAATGGCCACATCTGATATCCTCGCCAAATTATGACGGACAATGCACCGGCGCTAATGCGAGGTGTCTACGGATGCGAGATGAAACCTCAATAAAAATATCATACACGTAAAAGTTCGAAATAAAAGCATTCGAACCTATATATATGTATTCTCCAGATTGAGTCAGATTCTTTTAACATATTGTGCGGGTACACGTCAGATCGCTGCGTATCATCGTACTGGCAAAATGAATAATGTCATTCAAGTAGTCGTCAAAATACGGTTGATTCCGCTCAGACTTAAAGACGTTTATTTATTAAGGCGCATCCAAACGAGAAAATAACCAGAAGGTTAATAATTATGACTTGAGCTTCCCATGAAGTTGTTATTCGTTCACGTATACTGTAGGAATTCGAAAAAAAATCTCACGAATTGTAACTATATCTCCCGCTGTGTTAAGAAGCATAACTCGCTAATTGTAATTTTAACTTTTGCAATTGTTATCGGTAAGATCATATTCTTCCAGATGATTTTTGCTGTAGCAACCGTTTCAACGGACTCGAACATTTTCGGAGCAACCTGTACATTCTTTCAATTAGTATTCATGGCTCCACTTCCGCGCTTACGAAGCTCATCTAAAATTGGATCTCGTTTCAGTTTTTGATTTTTACCGTACGTCTGTCCAAATAATGGATGTATTAATTAAAAGATGCACATTTTCCGTCATTAATTATTACTGAATGTGGGCCGTAATTAATTCGTTTGATTCTTTAGGAATCCCCGCGCCATTTTCTTTCCCCCCAATGGGGTTAATGCTACCGACTTCTAACCAAGCCACGTTTGCTATTAATTGGCGCGACGTTAAAATTAAACGTGGTCTTAATTAATCTCGTTTGCTCGACTTCCAAAGGTCAGTTGGAGAGTGTCGTGTTCAAATGCGATGTATCGTTCCACAACGTCTCCGACATATCTTTGCTTTCTCTCTTCATTTTCACGGTTTTTGCTCGCGAGGCGCTTTTAGCCAAAATCAATCGCAAACGCGGAACAATTTTATCTCTCGTCGAGGTGGCTTTCAATAACAAAGGGATTTTCTTCATTAGGGATGCTAATGGGGATGATGGAGGCCTAATGCAATACCCACGCTTCCATTCTGTCTGATCCATCGCCTGATACGCCATGGCTACGTGTGCATGGCTTCAAAGGTCGCGCCAAACGATACGGGATTCAACTTGGTCGCGAAAACGGGTTCGATGCATCTTCATCCTTGACCTGGGAAGGAACGACTGCTAATCGATAGATAGATATTTCGATTAGTAAAGCCAATTGGAGTTCTAAGACGGAAGTTCCACGAATGGCACTTTTGACAGTCGTGATGTCACGCGTGCAAAAATAAGGTTTAAAAACGGCGATAACCTCGAGCCACCTTTTTAAACCAACGATCGTCGATTTGCGATTGCTAAAAGTGCAATTCGTAAAGCATCTGCCTGAATACTCCAAATATTCACACGAATGAACACGTGTCCGATGTTCGAATATTTAGAAACGCGCGCAGTGAACGCGAATACGAGAAAAGCATCTCCAATTTCGCTAGCCTGTTGCAAGAAAACCGGTTTATCTGTAGGTATTATTTCTAGCCTGTAAATCGGAATTAAAACGATGTTGATTTCAGTGATTCCGCGATCGAAATCATTGAGCTGGAAAGGGTTCATCGTGGACTGCAGCTTCTCGGCAAATGCACGCGATGTTTGTGGCTGAATATCGGATTTTCCCCAATTCGCAAAGGTGCATTACGCTGCTCCTCGGAGAATTCGGACCCGGAGGAAATAGGAGGTGGCCCGTTGACATTCTAATAATGCGCAATTCTAGCCATGGGGGAAAGCGGCCTCCATCTCGAAAAATGTCCCTATAGCAGTTACGCGACCTGTCTGCTTTTGTGCGATGTAATTCGATGTTGCTCGAGCGATATTCTGCGATGGTACCATCCGGCGATGGAAAATTATCCTTTCACATATCCTTCTTGGTAATGGGGATAATTACTTCGCCCACGATGTATGTTAGACAAAAATAAATTGTCTTTCCGAGATCGAGAAACATTTATTGGCTGGAGTTGGATTTATGTTAAGTGCTGAACGATACGAACGAGTCCTCGATCGAATAAATTATTCAAAGCCTAGGCATGAAACTGCACGCAGTGCGGACAAGATAAGTGGCAGCACTGGTGCGTGCAAAACATGAACAAGATGGCCGCCGTTCGGAAGCTGTATATATGCGAGTGTTGACATTAAGCGTTGAATTGATTTTTCGCCGTGAAAATGCGGTTTTGGCGCGATGCTACTCGATACCTTTCATTCATTTTGAATCTCCGAGTTTTGGTCGGTTTTACATTACGTTATATGTTGCTGCTGAAATTCTGTTTTCAACCACGAAATAAGGCGTTATCGTTATCAGATTCTACTGTCGCGTTTTTTTTGTTACCCATTTTTCTACGAAGAAAGGGAAACTGAGCTCCGAACATAAGGAGACATCGACGTCAGTCATAACGCGATTAACAGGGCTTAAATTTCCAGTGGACTCAATTGAGTTTCATGAATAATGCAGCCCATTCTGACATCGAGAAATGCTACACTAATCGAATAAAGGCGCGAGATTAGTGCATTATGAAAAGCACTTTTAATAATAGAAATGCGGGCATGTATCATGTCGTAATCGAGTTTGGTTTTGCACCTACGCTTTCGTGGAACACGATGACCTAACTCGTGATATCACTCGCATTACCGTGTTAAAAATTCGTCTTACGACGATGTCACTAGTGAGTGACAAAATGCTCTCTCGACTGACGGAGAATCGCCATTTCGTTTGATAATTGCTATGAAATCATTTGCTAAAACTGAGATACTGAACGTGGCAAATAAATTATTCGAGAGATGATGATCAATAATCCTGCGTCAAAATGAACTTAACGTAAACGATCCGAACTAAAAAAATTGATGAAGAAAGATTGCGCTAATGAACATTTATACAATGTAGAAACATTACTGGCCGAGTGCACCATGCATTGATAAATAACCCATCTACCGAGTTTTCCTTGACAAATAATGATCGTTATCTCTCATTAAGGATTTCATAAATTCACGCTGATCTTCTTTGTGTGTCTAGTGCGCTTTGAATTTCCTTTTTCACGAATGTCTTCCATATACATGTAAAAATAACTTTCACGAGCAAACGACATGCAGACGACGCGGATCGCCCAGAGCAGAGATGGTTGGGTATTTCACGGTGTACTGTTGGTGTACAGTTCCAAAAATGGCTGACTTTGCTATAGATAAGTTGCTTGTGAAGCCGCGCAGGCACCATATTTCGTTTTGCATTATTCTTTTATTTAATTATTTATTTAGAAATAAACGAGAAAATTGTCGAGGTTCGCCCTTGGCATTTCCCGCGTCTTTGCCGCTAGGGGGATCCTAGACGGCTTAGTGATGCTTATCCTTGGCTTATCCTAGGCCGATTAGTGATGCCCATTTAGAAGTATACATGCATGTAGGTTTTATAATTTCCTTTGGTTTTTGATGCATGTGATCCACTAATTTTTTAATCAAGGTTGTCTTATTGTAATAATAAGATATTTTAGTGAATAAAAGATCAATTGAACACTAGATAGAACTAAATACTAAAAGAAGTGAGCAAAAAATAATACCCTATACGTTTGTCTCGTTAAAATACATAGGCAAATCTTTAAGATTAAATGTAGAATATTTTAAAAAGAGGCAAACATGTGCAGGTTTTTCTTTAAGTTTCTGAAAGAAGAGGTTCTCCTGATCATTTTGATATATTACTTTTTGCCCGGACTCGCGGAACAATATACTAAGTCACAATACTAGATTGTATTGCTTTTTTTTCCGGTGAAATTATTTTGACAAAATAAAAATAATACTAAAAATACGAAGTACTAATATGAAACTTATGAAATCATGAAACTTGAATTATATTACAGTAATAATCATCAACAAAACTAGGGTCAAAATGTGTGAAATATTCGTGCTCTTAAAAGCTGCTATGACCATCGAAAATTGTACAACTTTAAACCATCATAACTCGTTAAAGAAATATGTTACATAAAATATAAAAAGGATTTTAAATGCCCCCATATGTGCAGTTTGTAAGCCACTAACTATTAAAGCTGGAATATGAATTTCGAAAAAAGAATTTTTGCCAACTTTTCATGCATGTTGCCCCACTGTGGGCCGCTACGTTTCTCACTGTTATGGCGATCGAGTAAAACTGAGCAAATCATCTCACATGTTTTCCTCGTGCAAATGAATTTCTAAATTTCAAGTTTCACTTATACAGTAATATCATGGCACGATTCTGATCACTGCGCCGTTTGGATGTTTGCTGTGGACAGCCGACACCCCCGAGACCAACGGCTTTCACCGGTCAACATCAAAGCTTTAAACACGTCATGTCTTACTTGAAATGGGGAAAACTTAAATTTTTAAACCTAATCGCGGTTTCTATAACCAGGCAGAATGTTTTTTAATTCGGTAAGGTTAGAAACCCTGGAGCTATTTCATCGAGAGTTAATTGGTGCAACACAAACATTTAACCCGGAGGTTAACCCAAAGTTAGTAAACCCCAGATTTTTACCTCAGTTGATGCAACCCACCCTAAGAGATAAGTAACTTATTTAGAGATTTAAAAATAAGCATGCATGCAGTTTGTTTTTCTTCCGGGAAAAGTAGCGGTGGTTTCCAGTCCTGAATGTCAAGCTGATACGTGACACATTTCAGGGCTATTCTGTATAACGTTGAAAACGGTTTTTTTTAACTGCTAAACGCTATTTCTTATTTTCTTGTCCATTGGGATATGCATTAAATGATCTCAAGAAAAGATCTCTCTCGCGGCATAAAGTTCTTCACTTCACTTTATATACATATACTTTCCAACCTTCTGTTTTGATCATTAGATTATACGTCACATCCGTTTTTCTCATTATTCTCTCGTGCAAATCCTGCACGTTATTTGTTTAATTTCAGACGTATATCACGGTGAAGTTCAATTTTAATTAATATTTTATTTAAGGCTTGCATTTGGAGGAGCCCGGATGAGCGTCTTATCAGTCGTTCTCATATTTAATGAATAATCGTCTGTGCTTTAGCGCGAAACATTTGAAGGGCTATGCATGTTTAATCTTGGCAATATCGGTGTTTACCTGCATTTAAACTCGTTGTTTTAGGAAACACGCGCATGTATAATGCATTCGCTCAAATTACGTATATACACTCATACATCACAATTTAGATAACATACTGTATCTGTCTGCATGGGCTTGAAAATCCTGAATTCGTTAGATAGAAATATGGGCTAAATTGTAGTTTAATGACCTAAATAATAATGAAATGAAACTAATGATTTCTACTACAATCAAGTGTCCTGATTTAAAAACTAAAATTATTTTTTATTGGAAAGAAAAATCCCGCCTTTCTTATGATTTTTTAATCACAAAACAATGCATCTGCCGCCATGCTTCAACCTTCGCTATGGCGTAATGATTTGGCTTCATTTTCATTCTCAAAAGGGCGTTTCTTACGTCGATTCTGATTGGTTGCCTAAACCAGCGCACATTTTTAAATCAAAAGAATAGCAATTTCCTAGCAATTGAGTGCAATGCCACCAAGTGGCGTGGACATGGAACGTAGATTCACCGAATCCTGTGACTGTAACAATGAGCCTTTGGACGTAAAGGGCTGTGGAGTTACTATATTGGTTAAGCCCCACGTTAGTGGGGTCCTGCTGGCCGGGGGATGCGCGAGGGCAGGGGGGCATAGAACCCTTGAAACAGTGCGTGAGGGAACACAAAAAAATTCCAAATTCAGCAACCAATCAGAATCGCCGTAACAAAAGCCTTTTAAGAATTCCAATGAGTTCGCCGAGTCCGCCATTTTGGAACGTCGTAGGCAATGTTGAAGCATGGCAACAGATGACTTTTTTCAAGATTTAAAAATCTCATTTCTTCTGAACGAATACAATTATTGCCTTACCGTCTTTCGTCCGCCCTTCATCTAGGTGAGTAGGCCTACTTACATAATATCTTCATTTATCGTAACGGATTTCGTCCCGTTGCCGCTTTTAAAAATGTCACTAAAGTAAAATCCAGCCGAACTATGTTTTAAGCAAAGAAAAAAATTGTAAGAACTGCACACTGTAGGTTTGTCGCGGTAATACGACTTTTCTGGTATTTTTTCGAAATGTTCTGGCTACCGCAGGAATTTCCATTAGTTATCGTGAATAAATAATCGCAGTCTGTCATCTCTGGCAATTGCTTTTGGGAGCGTCTTGCGTCAAACCAGGCGTTAAACGGCCTTTTCATGCATCTGACATTTTAATACCGAACGCTGAAATGGTTCTATTTTATTCAAAATTCATGACTTCGGACAAAAAAGAAAATATCAGTTTTGTAAAATAGGTTGACTTTAGAAGAAACTTTGTTCTTTAAAAAAAAAACGCCGAGAAGTCACATTACATGTATTGTGAGAACACAATTAAAGAATGCTTACTTTCGACGTGCTGACAACATGGAACGCTGATATCAGCGTCATGGTCAGTGTGCTTGGTGACGCCACTGCATGCGTTATGCTAGGTGAAATATTCTGCGTAAAAGACACGTGAAAAACATTCTTGAAAGCTTATAAGCGCTTCTTTGTGTGCGCACTCACTTGGTGGCACAAGTGTACGCCGAGTGGTAAGCGCCTGTAATAAGCATTCAGTGTGTTCTCACTGTCATGACCAGCGGGTCATGGGCGCTGACCCTGGCATTCTCGAGGGTCGTCCCTTTGAGATTGCGTGACCTTCGGT
>JAQGBX010007003.1:0-11871 GCA_034698745.1 Megaphyllum sjaelandicum | reverse complement strand
ATCGGAACTTGACGAATGACGACATTATCGGAACTTGACGAATGACGACATTATCGGAACTTGACGAATGACGACATTATCGGAACTTGACGAATGACGACATTATCGGAACTTGACGAATGACGACATTATCGGAACTTGACGAATGACGACATAATCGGAACTTGACGAATGACGACATAATCGGAACTAGACGAATGACGACATAATAGGAACTAGACGAATGACGACATAATCGGAATTTTAATGGATGACGTCAAATTTAATGAATGATGGCACCGATGGTCGAACTAGCGCTCGCTCCCCGGTCGAGGTCAGTTAGAATTTTGATATTGTGCAAAATTATCTAAGTGCCATGGCGGCTCTTTCTGAAACTGTAACCTCACCAAAGTTTAAATTAAAATTAATGGAGTTTTTTTAAAAAATAATGCATTACAATGTGTTGACAATTAAAGAAATTACACATTTCTAATAATGCAGTATTTTTGATGTATTCGTACTTTCGTATTCGGATCGATCTTTTCGAAAGTGCAACACATTGTCTCCCAATTTATTATGTTCGATAGTTTTTGGTCAATTGTTCTCTGTAAAATGTTTCCATTCTTCAAGTGGTCGGTGAGAGAATGCATGATGCGAGACTTTAAATTTTGTCACAATACCAAAAACTTTATTATAGGCTCAACGCCGCGAAGCCGAAAGCCTCGCAGCCTTTTTCAGGAACTACACGTTAAAAATGTTTCGGTTAATACGTAATTAAGATATTACACGTTTGTTAGATCCTACAGTTAATAGCTAAAAATCGTAACATACATAGATAATTAAATTATTACAGACAGAGTAAACATTAATTTAGTTGAAATGAAAGGACAAATAAGAATGGTGCCCACGAATTTTGAAACAATCAACATATTTTTTTTAGTAGGCTATCTGGCTGGGTTTGAGTGTGGCATCCTATGATTGGCCACTCATGGCACACACCCCAAGGAGCGTGAACTCCTTGGGGAATAACAAGGCCATAAATCTTTTTAAATTTGCCCCGGGTCATAAAACTGTCAAACAAGTTTCCCGTCCCCCATCCGGATTGTATCCAGGTCCCTTGTCATTTTGGAGACAAGGGACAGCTAAATCTAACTTCTGATCGCATAAAAGGGGTTAGAAAATCAAACGACAATTTTTACCCGGGCAAGGCCGGGTTTTACCGCTAGTCTATTGATAAGATGAACGAACGAAAACATACACGTAGAACAGTTTTCAGCACCCCTAGCGGTCAAGATAGTAGAGAAGCGCAAAATGAATTAACAATGTACTGTATGTAGCGCTTATTATGATGCCAAAACGTTGAACCTGTCATAGTGTCTCAGTTTTTGGTACAGTGGAAGTCGCTTAATTCGATCACGGTGGTTCCAGCGATTTTAGTAGATATACATATAAGCGATGAATGTCAAAAAAATACGCTAAACGTTGACCGTATAAAAATAATGTGCTATGTGTTTTAACAATACAAATATTTAATCGTATACTACATATGTTTAAAATGTTTTTTTTTAAAGTTACAGGTGGTGTTTAATGATGATCACTTGCTGCAACTGCTGAAATTTTATTTTCTAAATAACGCAGAAATTCATCTGAGTAAAGCCGTCGATGCTTGTATGCACGTCTGTAAGTTGTCAAAACGTGTTCGTGCTTGTATGAAAGCTGCTTAAACTTGTTTCGCATGTTTGCGTTATGTAGACATGTGGCAATTTCATCGAATTAAGCGATGAGTGGCCCAATTAAGCGGCTTTTTTTAAACATGGAGGCACTAGGGACAAATCTGTTCTTCAGGTTTTGATCGGATTAAGCGTGATCGAGTTAAGCGGCTTCCACTGTAGTGACGAAATTTGAAGTCACGTATCCTCTGTAAAATAGCCTAAAGGTCATCGCAGACGTCATGCGGAATTGTTTGAAATGTTCAAATAATTAAAAGACACTGCATTTATAACAACGCTCATTTTCTATCGGAATTCGAAAATGAATATGATATGTGATATGACTTGCACGAAAGCTGAAATCTTTATCCTAAAGGCGGCTTATGTCCATTTCTTTCATGAGTTTTTCTTAAGATTTTTTTGTTCAGGTCCAATTGTTATTCCCTTAATTATGATGAGCGCCCTTGGGTAGACCTTCCAGAAATTGACCACTTCTTGAAAGCGATCTTTTGTCTCCAATGGTAGATTCTACTTTGAATTTGGCTGGATTTTCCATTGTTATTTACACTGTTATTTTAATCTTTCATCATGCAATAGCATCATCATACTGACGCTGCTATTGCGTGATGAAAAATTATAGCAACTTTTTTTTTTGCAAATACCAGTTGATGATGATGATGTTCCTATTCCTTCTGTTTTCTGTCCTGAAAATGTCACGAATCTGTGTTTATTCAGTTTCACATGTAAATTTGCATATCATTAACAATGTGTACACCCCACGCACACTGAATTGTTCAGTAGGAGCTGTGCAAAAAGGTCATCAAAGCTAATTTCACAATGTTTCAAGAACGACTTCAGGACGGTTTTTTTAATGGGTTTGAGATTTCTTTGGAAGCTCATTATTTTTAGGACAAATTTATCATCTTTCATAAGTTTGCATTGTTTTGACAAAGCAACGTTCAACAATGGCTACATAAACTGTATATGCAGTATGTATAGATAGTTCTCCCAAGCCCTATCACATGTTAGTAATGTAACGTGAGCAATTTTTGCCCAATTCAGCCATATTGTAGTACTTTCAATTCGTATTTTTAATCGTGCCATGGCAAGTGGGATTGACCTTCCACAGCTATTTGAAAGACGCGTTTCATCCAACGTTACATTTTGTATTATTCCATTATTTACTTATTTTCTTATAAATAAACCATGCAGTAAGTGTGGTGGATTTTTAACTTATATTGGCAAAGTAATATTAAAATTTTTATATATAGGATTTAAAAACTATTCGTGGCCAATCTAACGGTGCAATTTCTTAGCTTTTAACTATAGATATGGTACCACATTATGGCCGGCGAGCAATATTAGCCACACCCACGAGCTGCATGATGTCGTCATGTTGCATATCTACAAGAAAGACCCAGACTAATGAATTGGCATAAAAATGAATTTTAACATAAAATTTACAAGATTGGTTACAGGTCATAACCCCTACTTTAGTGGTATAATACATAACTAAAACTTTTTAATTTTGTGATAAAGCATTGCACTTCAACACATTCACTGCAGATATAATGAACTGAATTTAAAAACTATGATTTTAAACATTTTATTGAATGGTTTTGGCAATCGTTAAACATTGCTCGCAAGTTTTTTATGAAGGTGTCAGAAGACACATGTGATAAGTTGTAATTAGTGTGAAGTGTTAGGTTTGGTGACGTTGTTGAATGTGACAATTCTGTAAACAATTAAAATGTAGTGCTCTTGGGTATGATGTGATGCTCGGAGTCGAAATATAAATGTTTTTGTTAAAAGGAATGCAGATTGAAATGTGTACTTATCTCTTCTCTCGCGTTTGTATCACTTTTGCTTGATATGAAAACAATCATCTCTGGTTATGAAAAAACAAAGAAAGGTCGAATGATTACTTGTAGGATAAAATAATTGGCCTAGAGTATTTTCCATTGACATGTTATTTAATTTTTGCAAACAACTATACATGTTAGCCTTTGTTTGGAGTTTCCATCATGAACTGATTAATGTTCATCGCAATCTGTTGATGAGATAACCACGCACACTTTGAAACTTGGGGTATTTTTTTGTTTCACCTGTTTTTGGAGATGGTTTCATCGAAACTGCTAATTTTTGATGTTTTAAAAAGTCAATATAACGTGACTAGCCAGCGTTGATTTCATTTGCCTTTTCATTTTTTTTTTTTTTTTTTTTTAACATTTCTAGATTAATTTTCTTGCTCACCACTTGCTTCATCCATGTTGAAAAATTAAGGATATTTTTTTTCCTGAAATGTTTTAGTTTAATAAGTTCAGTGTCACTCGCCTCAGGTATGCCCCAGTTTTTTCGTCGTTGAAGCGCACGGGAGAATCTCGGTTATTTCCATTTTTTATTTTTCGAAAAGATTTGTTTCCTCGTCTCGAAATATTTGATTTTTTTTTTGCTATTACTGTATGTTTATAGTCTTTCCCCGTTTCCTTGTCGTTTGGCCCAGTTGTGGCGGTGGAAGAATTTATCATTTTTATTATTAGTCTATAAACGCCGTCCGGCAACAATGCTCCCCAAGGAATTTCGCTCGTTTCTTGGTGGGACACATAAATGCTATTGTTAATTTTCTTTTGCAAAAACAAAAACAAGTCATGGTATAATCTAATAGAGAGCGAAGCTCTTTAAATGGTATATGCCTGCATATTTCGTAATAATTGGTTGGTTTCCCCCGAATCGGTTACATAGGTCATTATATTCTCTTTATTTTTGGGCATTGAAAATCCTATTTTTAATTGGCTCGAGCCCCATGACTGTCCACTTGTCATTTCAGTTTCCAATTAACATACTTGTTAACTTGTTCTGGGTCAAAACAATATCGTGAACTTAGATTTATTCGTACGAAAAGTTTTTTTAACAATATTACATAGTACAGGGTATCCCCAGACCTGGAAAAAGTCAGGGAAGAATGGCTTATTTTGAAAACTTCAGGGAAATTCAACGTAGTCACGTTGCTGCATTCCAAAATTAATGCGTCTACATGGTTAACTCAGGGCCCATTTTCTGAGTCGAAATTTTTTAAAATTTTCCACTTTTTTCGAGTAAAAATTTGCAAGTTTTCCACGTTTTTCGACTAAAAGTTAGCAACATTTTCCACGTTTTCCGGGTATACATATTTTTTTAATTTTTTAAAATTTTTCTATGTTAATTTTCAAAATATGTACATTTTTGTCATTGTCATTGGTCAGGGATTTTTTTCAAAACCTGGAAAAGTCAGGGAAGTTGAAAATAATTTCTGAGGGATCGAACCCCTGTAGTAGTGAATCAAATGGATGGAAATTAATGTCTATTGAATCAAAAGTTGACAAAAGGAAACAATAAGTTTGGTTTCGTTTTTCAAACAAACAATGGTAACTTCTTTTCAGTCATCTCAAGCTGGATAAATTTGAGTTTAAGCGACAGTCAAAATTTTAGCACAGTAAGCTCGAAACTCCAAACAGTAAAAACGAAACTCAGATAAAAGCTTTACGAATCGTCCTTTGGCAGTCGTGAAATCACGTGTGCAAGATGAAATGCATTAATTGGTTTGAGAAACAGCGGCAACCTTGAGTGAATTGTATCTTTAACCAATTAGCCTGTCAATTTGTCACATGTCTTCATGTCTGCCATGCAGCGATGAACTTGTATTTTCAGAAATGTGCAATAAAATTATAAAATTATTCAGTAGTTTTAATTTAGAAGAACTGCAGTTTGAATTGAATTGCCACTCATGACGTTACAGTAGTACCATAGCCCCCAAAATGATGATTGGGGGAGGGGAAGTGAGGGCTGTCAGGGCTGTAGCCTGGGAAAGTGGAATTTTGCTCGTATCATTCATTACTCATGATTTTTCTCATATTTTACATCATCGGCTAACAAAGTCTGGGAACACCATGAAAATTGTTGTTCGCAGTTAAATTAAATGAAATATTTTTTAAAGCGTAATTATAATAACACTTGCTATATTCATTACAAATTAAATGGAAACAAAATTATAAAGTAAATCGCAACTGGTTTTTATCAGTTTATTTTCTGCAACACTTTTTTTTACATAAACTACGCGATGTAAATAAATGTTATTATAAATGTACTTCGAAAAATGTACTCAATTTAATGTAGGCCTACCCAACAACAACAATTAACAATGTTTTTCAAGACTCTTTATCTGCTGTACATTGTAAACCTGCATTTTTATTCCTGAATGGAAATATTGTTTTCGGAAAAGACGTTTCGTATATTATAACACGTGTACGAATAGTTTTCGAAAGTGGAGCAGAAATGATCAGTTGACCTTTCAATCTACTGATCATTCTTAGTAGACTATTTCATATTTTAGAAAATGATTTCCTGGACTTCATGTAAATTCGAATGTAAAAATAATTGACATAACTGATTCAATTCAATTCAACTCAGTACCCTACAGTCAGCAACTAAATGCCATATGGTAGGGGGGTCAAGCCCATTTTTAGGATAAAGCTCCTACATAGTTTTAATATTATTTAAAGATAAATAGTTGCAAAATTAAAACGAGTGATTTATAGTTGTACGTGTTTGTAATTTTAAATGAAAAAAATGGCAAAAAAAACACAACTGGTCACTATACAGAGAATTTTTATGAAGGAAATGTACGCTAGAAAAAAAACCCAATAAAAAGTGGTCAACAAAACGAGGTGGTCACCATTCAAAGGTGGTCACTCTTCCAGGTTTTACTGTATTTGCATAACACAAGATCGAAACATATTTGCAAATGAAATTCATTATAATATTTTTGAAAATGCATTTTTACATATTGCATTGTTGAATAATGCTTTATGTTTATGTATCAACTATATACGTACTCGTATGTAGGCTATTGTTTGACCGAAAGTGGGACTTCAAAATATAAATGCTTCGGCTTAGTTTATTTAGTTTGCCGATTATCTTAAAATTTATTTTGGAATCTCAATATCGCTTTGTAATTATGTATTAAAATCTTCAGTAAATGTTATTTTTGAAGAGCAGGTTAATGAAACTATAAAGAGGCGTCCACACTGTGCATTGTTGTTTATTTCTCTAATTTGTGCTTTTTCTTGTTGTTTTTTTGTCTAGAAATTGACCCGCTTATTTCTTCTTCCTGCTCCGCCAAGAAATTCAGGCTCGACTTGAAGTCATCGTTTTAGGATCGTCGTACATGAGAAGTGACCAATTGTTTTTTTTATCAACTTTTAAAATTCGAACCCTGGATCCACCCAGATTTCCCTTCATTCTTCAACACTGATCAACTTTGAAATGGAAGTAGCCTCTTCTAAAATGCCATGCCTAAGTGGCAACCTAAGGGACTTTTACAAAGACCGTTGCGTGTTCATCACTGGCGCCACCGGCTTCATGGGCAAAGTGCTTGTGGAGAAGCTGCTGCGCTCTTGCGCTCACATCAAGAACATCTACGTCTTGATGCGACCCAAGGCTGGACACGACGTCAGGAGGAGATTGGAGGAGCTGCTCAACAACAGGGTAAGTTTGATCTGGTCAATGCTAAAGTGCTTAAGTTTCCACCCCTTATGATATTGTCATCAGTACGATGAGCTGTGCATTGCAGTGATGTATTCCATTTAAAAGCTGCTGGAAACCACTGTTGGGCAAGAATTAGTTTAAAATTTTGTTTCGACTAATTGTTGCTCAACAGTACTAGAAACGTGTCATGTTTAGGCTTGCTATTAAGGTGTTTAGCTGTAACTCCTCGCTAATCAAAGAGGTGTGAAGCTAACTTTGATTCTTTGTAAAGAACTGAATAGCCATGTCCGATGAAACGATTATCAAGGTTATGTTCAATGTCATGTTTATAATAATAAATTTCCATTAAGCTAGTTTACTTTTGCTCATTAAAATCATTGTTTTTTGATTTATGGATCATTGGCTAATGGGTCCATGGCAAAAAAGACAAAGAGTATAGCTATGCTATCCTGTGATTTTTTCAACGTAAAACTACGTCTGAACACTGGTCTGAAGCAGCTTAGTAAAGGACATCATTCTTTAAATTCTATCATCGGAATTCAAATTACGTCATAATGTAATATGAATTACAATTAATGACGTCATCATCGACAATTGATGCGTGATTATACATCGTCAGAATTGTCATGAAAGACGTTAACATCGGAATTTTTTAGTGAACGACGTCATCATCGGAATTTTATTTAGTGAGCGACGTAATCATCGGAATTTTTTAGTGAAGAATTGCTTAGGGTGTGCATTCGTTGGTACTTATAATTTAAAAAATTAAATTGCCGACCACTAGCGCCAACTACCGGGCAAACAATTGGTACATGTAATGCATCTCAAATGAGGTGTACCAGGTGGCACTTCGCCAAGCCAGGCTCAAAGTGCGAAGTGTCACCTGCTACACCTCATTTGATATGCATTACCAATTGTTTGCCCGGTAGTTGGCGCTAGTGGTCGGTAATTTAATTTTTTAAATTATACATGTAAGTACCAACGAATGCGTACCCTTAGCCAAGAAGTGTTTAATTTATGCTTTTATTTTGAAAACAAAGAGGTTGATATCTATTAAGATTTTTTGAAAGTTTTCCAGAATTTCAGACGTGAATTTTGTTTTTTGCCTTGCTTCTAGGAAGTTGTGTAATGTGGTGACAGGACAGATGGTTCGACCGCCTATAATGATGAATAAATGAAAAACTTTAATAACTTTAAATTTACTTCTATATTATAATTGCACAATCTCGAAATCTTGGTCATCCATTTTGAGTTGGTTTTTTTTAACTCTAAAATAATTTATTAACCATTCACGTTGATTTCTAGGTTTTTGACAATGTCAGAAAAGAACGTCCAGACGCTCTGAATAAGTTGGTGCCAATCAGCGGTGACATTACTTTGCCAGGTCTGGGAATCAGTTCGGCGGATGAGAAAACGTTAGCTGAAAATGTGTCAGTTGTGTTTCACTCGGCGGCCACTGTCAAATTCGACGAAGGATTAAAGTAGGTTGGGTTTTGCATCTACGTTTTTACAAAACATGGAATGCTTGCCAAAAATGAAATTTTAAACCTGCAGATTTTGACATCATTTCAGGCGATCCATTGAAATGAACGTGCAAGGAACGAGACGTCTTGTCAATTTGTGTCATAAAATGGTAAAACTAGTGGTAAGTGCTTTAAAACCTAAGAAGGGAATGGAGAATTTTGAAGTCATGTTCATAAGTTTCCATCAAGCAGAACTTTATTTAACCCGCATTATGGATATTAATGAAATGTGATAGAGAAATACACGTAAACGTAATCTATTATTTAAAAAATCTACATTAAATCGTCATTACTTGGACCTTAAACATTTCACACATTTCTTCTCCTGAAATGCCTTGAGAAATTATAAAACGAACAATAGACTGCTGCAGAGCCACTATCTCCTCGGAGCCCATCTTTGCTTTCTAATTTTAACCCTTTCGGACCTGGAAAAAAGTAATAGACCAAATTTTTTTTGAATAGATAATTATTTTCAGCATGATAAAAGATGCCTCGAACCAAATTTTCAGACCAATCTGATAATTTTGAAATTACCAAAAAAAAAATGGCTTCGAACGTGGCCCGTAGGTCTTAAAAACATTGATTTTTTTTTTTAAATGACAGGTGTTCACTAAAAATAAGGAAATATAATTTAACATACTTATATTAGTATAAATTTTACTACAGGAGAATTTATTTGTAATTTTTTGGTAGTATTTAGTACCACATATACTTCTGTCCATAACGGGACCAATTTAATTCAAAACATTCCAGAACTTTGCAGGAATGTTCTACATAATTTATCTACTGAATTGTTTAAAAAAACACGATAAAATCTTTGAAATATTAATGATATTGAAGCACAAAAAGATCGTTTTTTGAGTTACGAGAATTCATGCTGCTGGTCAAATTAATGGCGATTTTTAATAACTTCCACTTAAAAGCGCAAGTTCCCACCTATCTAGCATTGAAGATTAAAGCTTACTTGTTAACCTAAAGCAAAATGCAAGGCAATAGCTCCATTACTTTTTTTAAATTATAAAAAAAGTTCGGCTCTTTAAAGAGCCAGCAGGTCCGAAATTCAGCAGCGCGTGAAATTTTTGAAACATATCTTTTAATGTTGAAATATGTTGCGGAATGATGGAATGATTTTTCCAAAAGTTTTCATTAAAATCCATACAAAAAAAAAGATTGCGCAAACACCCCTTGTACCAGCCCAACTACTTAATTTGTTTGATACACGACTAAAAGATTTTATTTTTTTAAAAGCAATGGCGTTTCAGTGCAAATGCATCTTTATTAAAGTTCAATAAATTTAAAACTAAAGTACATTAAAATTGTAAGATAAAAAAAGTTACATATGTGCAAAGAAACAATTTTGTACAGAAAATAGAAGCAACATGCGTATCTGGATAAAATACTCATTTAGTGGTAGTAAATTTATTATCGAGAAATTTTGTGAACCCTGCGTTTACAATTTCTCTTCTTAGGCATTAGTTCACGTTTCCACGGCCTATTGCAATTGTAATCGAGAAGAAATTGAAGAAACAGTCTATCCAATGTCATCAAATCCGAAGCAAATCATCGAAGCCATGGAGTAAGAAGCTGATGTACACCATTATTATTCATATGTTCGTTTTAGACAAAACCAGGCTTTTTAAAGGTTCTTAGATATGGTTCATAAATATAAATTTCTACAAATTTTAATCTCGAAGGACAGCGTTGAAATGTTCCTCCATAAGTTTTTTTTTAAAATTTAAAATTAAA
Source organism: Megaphyllum sjaelandicum (assembly GCA_034698745.1). Taxonomy (NCBI): domain Eukaryota; kingdom Metazoa; phylum Arthropoda; class Diplopoda; order Julida; family Julidae; genus Megaphyllum; species Megaphyllum sjaelandicum. Next base: position 1,391 of record JAQGBX010007003.1, on the reverse strand, counting down.
CTTTCAACCATTCATGAGGGTGGAGAACCATTTATTTTAAGAAAAAGATTTTATTTTCACTAGTTTTGGTCTTAATTCTTTGAATTTTCCGAAATTCTTGGAATTTTGATAATTTCCTAAATTTTGAATAAAAACCTGATTTAAAATTAATTTTTTTATCTTTAATCAAATATTGAATCAATGATGCATTTTTCAGCTGGATGGATGATGATTTAGTGAGCGCCATCACACCTCAGCTTCTGGGCGATCGTCCCAACACGTATACTTTCACAAAGGCATTGGCTGAGAATATATTATTAGATGAATGTGGCAGTCTCCCAGTGGCCATCGTTAGACCATCCATCGTTGTTGCTTCCTGGAAAGAACCATTGCCTGTAGGCGGCGTTTTTCATTCACCTATCACAATTTGTTTGCCTGTAATGAACTAGTAATACCTATTCCCAATTATTCTTCTTAACAGGGTTGGGTAGACAATTTAAATGGACCTACCGGATTAATATTAGGGGTAAGTTGCCAGATGATTCAAGAATTCTAAGAGAAAATTAAAATGTTCTTAGTTTCTTGCATTGTGGACAATGTTCTGCAGTTCTTGCATGCTAGTATAACGTCTTGCATATTGCTGAAAAAATGTTCAGAATTGCCAACTGCTATTTTTATTTGTTAAAAGAGTGGTTAAAATGTTGAAATTTTGCGTTTTTCAGTGTGGTAAGGGTGTGATAAGGACGCTTTATTGCCTTTCCGACATGGTTGCTGACCTTGTTCCTGTTGATGTGCCCATAAATTTGATGATTTCTGTAGCATGGTACACTGCGACGTTCAAGTAAGGCTTTAATTTTGTAAACCTTATTTCTACTATAAAACTATCGAATTGATATCTACGAACTAAACTTTTTTATAAAACAGGCCTAACAATGTGCTGGTATACAACTGCACGTCCGGTGGCATCAATAGACTGACTTGGGGCGACGTCCAGCAATATTGCTTTCAGCAGCTTCTTGAATATCCTGTGAATAATGTCGTTTGGTATCCAGGGGGATCGTACAAAAGTAACAAGTGAGTTCATGGTTTTTTGTTTGTTTGAAGTATTTCAATTTTATCAATCAGCAGTTAAATTCAGTGCAGCAAAGGTGAATGAAAATGCTTGAAGCGATGCACGTTTATTAATCAATAGGTGACTTTTTTCTTAATTTTTTTCTAAAGCATAACATTAAATATTTTTCTTGTCTATAATGAAGGGAAATAACTAGGAATTCGAAACTGTTTCACAAATATATATTTTAATACATTTCAAAATGTAGTCTTTGTTACATTGCAAAATATACAGGGTGATTCATAAGTCCATCACCACTCAATTTTTTTTCTTAACCGTTAGAGATGTGAAAATTCTGTTT
>JAQGBX010007002.1:0-11872 GCA_034698745.1 Megaphyllum sjaelandicum | reverse complement strand
CACAGGCACCAGTGCGCCTTTGGCTGCTACGAGCAGGCCTCAAACGAGGTACCCTAATGTATTTAATTAATTTTCCCGTGATATTTTGTACATTATGATACGAGGAAGACATTTCATGTAACAAGTTATCGTACTCGGAGCTTCTCGAGACTCGCCCTGTATAATTTTCAGACGTGTTTATCAGTCAGGTGTCCATTAGTCATTTGCAGGTCAATGTTTAGGGCAATCGCGAACGTTTTATTTTTATTGTTTCGTTATTATAAATCGATAAGTTTGCCTCTTCCAGTAGCTTTGAGATCGTATATGTTGACTGTGTCCCCATTTTAATAAATAAAACGGAGATGAACACGGTCGATGGGCAATGATGGCCCAGCTTTTGGCTTCAGGGTGCGATTATATCGGCATACAGAGGACCGAATTCCCAACCGGCTACGTTAATTGGGAACGAAAGCTAATTGCAGCCTTATGTAATCTAATGGGGCGCAATAACACGTCTGCCTTCGCATGCAGATTTCCAACATTCGGCTCCATATTTAATAATTTATAAATAATTTGCTCGTACACGATGACATCTCGTTATTCATTGGCTCGCTCTTAATGCGTCGTGCTTAATTTTCATGCGATATTGAAAACGCGCCTGTCGAGGTTTGGAATATGTCATATTATTCCAGGCGTCTCCAAAGTAAATGCAGTAAATGATATTTGAAATTTTAAAAAATTGAAAAAAGCAGGATGTGGGAAAACTGCATGCGTTTGCACATTTATATGTATCTCAATGCTTCTAAAGCGGTTATGAATGCTAATTTCGTTTATTTCTCATTGTCTCAGTATTAGTTTTTAGGTCATAATATAAGATGTAGAAAACCCGAATTGACTCAAACTTATTGCCACTAAGTCCTTTGTGGACTTCTTATTCTAACATTGAATAAAACCTATTGAAGTTAGGCACATTTACATCACATGTTTCTGTATAGGTAAACTCAGTTTTTTTTCCACAGGCAGAAAGATGACGTCAGCATACCTTCTCGCATAACTGCAACAAAGAATCATTAAAACAGTTTCCGGAGTTATTAAAGATATGCTGGCAAGAGCTTGGGATGAATTCGACTACCGAATATTTGTGCACTTTGTGCATCTTTAACTTGAATATCAAATAGACGCCATGAAAAAAAAAAACATCTTTTAAGTTATTGACTACGTCATTTTTTGTGCATGTCAAAAAAACAAAAAAAAATAAAACGTTGACTTTGCCTGCAGAAGCAGGCAATGTGAATGCGCATAACTTATTTGTTATTTGTTATTCAATATTGAAACTGAAATTGTCTGTTAAATTTGTGTTATCATTGTATATATGTCATAGATCTATGACTGATACAATGTACCACGTAATTTTGCGTTACATTTGTTGGATGAATGCAGTTTTTTGCCATGACATTACGCATTCTAAAAAGCTGCAGACTCCAGTGCCAAGCTGACGTTTGCACCAAGGCAACGAAAGGCAAAAACCAGCAGAGCGCAACAAGGTCATTGGCTAGTTTTTGAACATTGACTCCGCACGACGGGAAATGTCGAAAACATTCGAGCGAGTGATGTTTACTCATGCGATTTACTTTAAACTGGAACATTTCTAGGCATATTTTTTTTCGGTTTATTGTTTAAGTCACTAGCGCGCTATGGTCTCCGTATTAAAGAATTCCCACTCTCATCTTATTGGAAGGGCATTGATCACGTGTTACGGTGACGTGCTGGGAAATCTGCATGATGATCATTAAACATGGCGTTTGGTACTAAAAGCTGCGAGTTCATGCATCTGCTGGCAGCTCAATGACCGAATTGGTTCTTAGCGTGAATGTGTAGTGCTTTCAAATGCAAATTTGTCGTTTTCTTCGATGCACGCGATAAGTCTGAACGATGTTCTTGCGTCGTAGGAATAAGAGAGCCGAGATAAAAACGCATAAACCTCTGCTATAATAGCCTTTTATAGTAATAAGCTAATTAATATTCGAGCTTTTTTTTTCATCGCCTTTTTAAATTTTTTGTTTGCGCGCTTTTATTTCGATTCCCATATTCATCTTCTAAACTTTATTAGCGGTCTAATTCTTTTCTTATTTTTTTTTTCATCCTCATTTCTATTGACTTCCTTTTTTTGTTTGCACTCGATCGAACTCGCTTCTACGCCTCCTAACCTGTCTTTAGGAAATCATCTTCCTCGTTTAATTATTTCTGCATGATTTCTAAAGATGGGCGTCTCGCTGTTGGAGTTCGTGCTTCTTAATCGGCTAATGATCTACAATTTTCAATGTGATTTCTGCAAGTGCTTCTGCAGTTTATACTAATCAGATCTAAAAGCTGCGTTTTCAACTTCGTAGCGTTGTAATGAGAATTGGGTGGGTGTACAAAAGACTTGTTTGAAAGAAAATTTTTCCAAGGAAAAAAGTGACTATGTGAATTATGTCCATTGCGCGTCTCTTATCTATTAAGTGACTTACGTAAATTCCTTTATGTTGGCAGATATTATCTAGGATTTGCTGTACGTTCTTTACCGTAGAATTCATGTTGAAGAGGAAATGCATCTTAAATACACTATACAGCAATTATTTAATCTATATATATAAAGAAAAGATGTATGTTTACATGTTTGTATACTTGCATACGGAGCCCCGTAGCGGAAAATTATTTTCTTATTTTTTTTTTGTACGTGATGACGCAAAACGTGTATAAAACGAAAATAATAATAATAAACTTCCGCTACGGGGCTCCGTATGTTTTAGGTATTTTTTCGTGCGGAAACTTTGGTTGGCCTGCGATCGCTCCGTCCCGGCCACTATCGGTACAGCCCGGGAAAAGCCGGGCAAACCCGCTAGTTGTATACTTTTTTTTTTTTTTTTTATTGAAGTTTTACCCCCACGAAGAGTGGGAGAGTTTTATACTGTACATTGTATATAATATTGATGAAGCCATGTATTTTAAATGGACGCATGTCATATACAGTATGTAGGCCTATTTCATATGCATATGACATGCATCAATTTTAAATGCATCATTTAGTAATTTTCCATCAAACAAGCAAATTCTCATTAATTATTATTTAATAATTTTTGCACTGGTATTTTAAATTTTATATACGTAATTTTAAGGGAAGTATATCACCATAGCCTGTCTTTTTTTTATTTAAAAATCAACTTTCTTTTCCATTTCCTATTTCCAGCCTACGCTGCTTCTTTATTCCAACATACGATGCTTTTCAAAGAACATAGAGGTCGTATTTCTACAGCTAATGCAACAATCGTTTTTAGATGCGTTTTGGGAGTAATCGTATATGCCCAATATTACACAAAAACAATGTTTTGAGGCCTCGAGTCGAGCATTAATATATTTTGAAGTACAAGCATTTCCTCAGGAAACAAGAAAACCCTCGAAATTCTCTTTTTAGAGGAAGACTATAACGGCGAATTCTGCGAAGAATCTACAGAAATGCGAGTATAGTAACGAGAAACAAACTTATAGATCTAAATCTGATAACGCGTTTCTTCTTAATTAAAGTCTTAAATTCCGTTTGAAAACAAATGCCAATATTACTTTAAGAGTTATGCAGATCTAATTTCTCTCCGATGAAACTCGTGTATTAATCAATACTCCGGATAAGTGATGGCCAAAATAATTTTGCCAAGTTCAAAGCACCCGTGACTTCGTGTTACTTCCATTTAGTAAAAATCGCTAAAAAGTGCGGTATACAATTTTTAAAAAAAAATCGTAATGATTAATGTTCAAATTTCTAAGATGGGTCACCAAGGGGATTTGACTTTTCCTAAACGAGTAAAAATTGCTCTTCTACAAAATTTAAAGATCCGGGTATGAATGGACGATGTGGCCTGCATGCACTATACGGTGGACATCGAGGCAAGGTTTCTTGTTAGTTTTCCCAGTCCAATAAATCGCAAAAAAAAAAAAAAAAACATTCTAAATTATACGAAATTCGTTGTCTCGGCAATATTTTTGTCTGACTCAAAAAAAGCATTTCTCTAGATATTTATCGAGAGTTTATTGCAGATCGCGACAGAAGTGATATAGCACGAAGGTAGAGAGGGGAAAATGCGCCTTTTTTACCACAGTGTTCCAGAGAAACTTTGGATGCCGATAGATTTTAGATTTCTTCTGCTTGACTCTCCGTGTCGCACTCCAGCAATTTCTCGGTTTTCCAATAGGGAAATCGACTGCGAGCACTTCTAAATATCATAGGCTCGTTTTCTTCCATTCAAAAGAAAACCATCAGGTTCGGAAGAGATATATAGGCTAAGCCACTGCAGTACATTAGGAGGGTCTTTCACCCCTAAAGAAGGCCCATATAAAGCGTGGAATCTGGACAATGGCCAACTATCTGATGACCGTATACGAGATACTGGCTAAAATGCTAAATGCTTCAGATGGTGCTCTTTCCATTTTATTATTGGAAACGGCTATGTGCGCTGATTTTTTTTTTAAATAAGCCACGTAAGATTAAAGTGGAAGTACGATTCTTAAGCTCAAATCTGAGCTTATTCCCGCTTTTTGTGAAGGATTAATTCATTTACCTGTGGTTTTCGATTTACTTGTCGTTTCAGCTATAGGGATTAAACGTCGACCTTTGATAATTCTTTCAATTTTCCTGCAAGCAGCATTTTTCTTCTAATGGATCTTTGCAATTTCTGAAAAAAAACTGGAAGCACTTAATAGAAAAAAGGAAGGAGTTTTTTTTCCATGTCAGGGGCATTAACAGTTTACGTTAAAAGCCACACAGGCCAGTAACTGTAGATCCCGTAAGCTCTTCTTTGAAAACATCTTATACATGAGCTAGCTATTCAGCTTATATTCTTTCAGTATTTCCTTTGAGTGTGTCTAGCTAGGGTCATCAGTTAATTTTTTGTAAACTTCATTAAAAATATATATGAAAAAAGTAGTATTTCTATTTAGCAAATTCATGTTTTGCGGCATTTACCGTTTGTTGGTTCCAGGCATATTGTAAATGTAATAATTCTTAAATGGTATTTCGTTATTATTTTTGGAACCTTTCTTCTAAACGACATTCTATACTATGATCAGGGTTCTTCCTTGCGTTGGAAATGTTCGACGAAAGGCAGTTCATGAAGCTTTTTGTTTTTCTATGTAGAAAAATACGTGAATGCGATAGTCTGCCTTGGTTGATCCATTCAAATATTTTAAATAATTGTTCATTGTCTCCCAATAATATGAGCTCGTAGGCATTGCGTATTTTTAACGAAATGGTGGATGTAATTTAATTAACACTATAACGCATTGTTGAGAGCTTGCGAGGATTAATTATAAGCCTATAACGAATTGCTCGTACTCTAAAACGAGTAATTGCCCCATTTTTCCCATTTATTTTTCTTTCATTCAATTCACACTTTTAATGCGCTTTGTCTGGGATGTCTTTTCCAAGTTTTCGAGAGCATTTTAATTACTTCAATAAATAAGGATGCATATAAGCTTTTACATTTCTGTATAATTACTTCGTATACACTCAATTCCGGCTCGATTTACTGTATAATACAAAATGAAATAATTAATCGAATTGTCTACATGCTTTTTAAAATATTATTTATTATGCTCTATGCTTTTAAACAGTATTTTCATACTGCGCATACAATTGCAAATTCATTTCGTATCTCTGCATTGCTCAGTCATATATTATTAACGAAATACACGCAGAATGAAATTGTGTCCATTGATTTGAACGCATTTCCCCCCGCTCACTGCACAACTAAATTGGCTTGAATTTCGACGTTTCCTGCAGGAGTACTTCTTTGAATTCCTTGGAAGAAATCTCGTCAAGTAATCTTAATTAAAATTACAAAACGAATAAGTTCAGTAATATGATGCCAACGAGTAAATATCTGGTATCGATGTTCAACTGTAGAAATGCAAGGCAAACATTCCCTGATGATGTTCTATGGATGGCAAGCACAAAGAAATTTTAACATTCAAAGCCACACTCTTAATTTAGTTGCTGCTATTTACATTACATTTTTGTGTAAGTCAATGGAAATTAAAAGTGTTACACAGATTTATTACAGGAATATACTCTTTCGATTTGCTAGCAGACGTATATACATGTACAGTATAGCTATGCATGATAATATGCTGTAGAAGTGAACATCTTCAAGTGGTCGGTTATTAAATATTGAATGGCGTTTAAATATCAAATGGAGTTTGATTCAATGCTGTAGAAGTGCAGGATGCTTTAAAATCAATGGTATTGATTGGAGAAGATTTCTGTTGAAATTGTTTCTTCCTAACAATAAATGCTCGAGCACCAGAGTCTTTAAAAACTTGGCTAACTGCAGGTATTGTCTGATCAGCAACCACATCTGCGTGTTTCACATTTAATTTTCACATAATGTACATGTATATACAGTACGTGTATTCCAAATCTGTTACGAAGTTAAAGTTGGCAGGCGTTACCCCATGGTGCCCAGCGTCATTTCCCGTTTCCTGGTGTTCATTAATCAACGGTTGCTTATAAGGTAAGCTGCTAATATGCAAAATACATTGAGTGCCGCGTGTGCATTTGCGTGAGCATATGCAAAAACGGCCCCTCAGCGGGATAACTTATTTCATTAATTGATTTCTTTAATAAATCTGAAATGCAAACATTTTGGTGAACGCGACTCCTCGCACGCCAAACACAATTTTGTTTCACATTCGATAACATTAAATTTTAATTAAATCATGGTAGCGCTCGTTTGGGGATTTCAATTAGGTTGCGCATAAGCTCAGGAGCCTCGGATGAAAAAAAAAATGTTGGCTAGGTTTTATGTGTTTGGAAACTGCAAAACCGCATTCGGTTGGACACCTCAGTAATTTGATTCCCATGATGCATTTGGGGAGCGGGAATGAGGGAATGTTTTGGAAAGCCTGGGTGGGGGTGGGTAATTTTTATTTTCCCTAAACCCTGCAATTTTGCATTAAATTAACGTTATCGTTGTTTTTTTCTTCTAAAAGTACGAATAAAACAAGAAACTTGAGATAAACAGTGAACGTGAGAAAGTAAGTGAGGGAGGTTAATAAGAAAAAGCAAAGTCCTCCTTTAAAAAAGTGCATCTTTCCTTTGGAAAAAAAAATGCGTACTTTATATACACGGTATTACGCAGTAAAAGGAAGTTGACGCTGAAAAGTGGTTTTGAATTTTCTATGAAATAAATTAGTAACATAAAAATGTGAATGCACTGTTGCATTTATGACGAGTTGTGCATTTGACGAAAAATCAGATTGTTTGATGATAGTCGTCGATTCTACTATACGCCGTTTAGAATTTGTAACGAAATATTACTAGATACGCATCTCTTTGTGTGTAATAAAACACTGATAATGAAATAACCACTATAAATAACAAAATCACATGGCAATGTACTGCAGATCATGTTGTTCACAAAGAATATTTTTCGAAAAGATCTGCTATTCAGCTTCACGTTAGAGATTGGTTTAAATTTCATTAAATTCACGAGACAAGACAATTGTTGAGAACTACTTAGAATCAACAAAGCAGCTTTTCCTGTCAATATTGAATTGTTTCTTTTCAAATATTTAATCGGAACTTTGGATATGTCGCAGTGTAGGAAGAAATCTCTTGTTTCCAAAACTCTCAATCAGTGATTTCGTGTACTGTATACATGTAAATTGGCGACCTGTAGAGGATGGAGAAACAGGGATAGTGCAATAAACAGAACGGAATTCGGACAAAAAAGATGGGAGATACAGGCAATCAAACATTTCCCTAAATGTTTCCCTGATTGATACTCGGTATATGCAGGAAAGGGAACCTAGGATTACTTTGTAGAAGGACGTTCAAGTTCCCTTGGTTCACTTTCCTGCATGTTACGAGTGGCAAGCAGGGAAGCATTTGGGGCAATGTTTGATTGCCTGTATCTGCCGTATTGTTTGTCCGAATTTCGTTTTGTTTGTCGTTCTGGCCCTGTTTCGCCATTCTATACAGGTCTACGATTGACATGTGTAGTGTACAGTGCGCACTTCAAACGTTAGCATTCGAATGCATTCGAATGACTTCGACAACGTGTCAAAGTCAGCGGGGTTATGAATACGTTATGTTCCAAGACCCTAATACATTACTCCAGTCCATATGGCTGTATGGACTGAAGTTTCCATTGTTTCCTCTGAACTTATAGTTTGTTATATATGCAGGGAAACGAACTCGAAAAAACGTCCAAATTTGATCGTTAAACCGTTTACAAAGTTCGTAGGAAAAACATTATTTTAACAATAAAAATAAATGTTTTATTATGCACTCTCTCAAAGTAGAAGTTTAACTGAAATAATCCTTTATCGAAGATTGGGCATTGTTTATTTCGCGCCATTTTCTCAAATAATGTCGGATTCGTTTTAACGAAAAGTTGCGTGAATGCTTGGGATCTCGAAAATTCGTTCGTCGAAACTTAAACTTTGTATTATTTGAGTTCGTCTTAACGAAAGAAATTATTATTGAAAAATACGGTACCTTAGGATAGGATCCTTATTAAAGAGGCTCGAATGTGATATGAATAATTGTAAATCGCCATATATTTACAATTGTAATATTGAAATGCTACCTGGGAACTCGCAATATGGTAGTTTAATTTTGCACCCGGATGCAGATGGCAACTACAAGCAATCTGTTCACTTCACATTTGCAAACTATATGTATAGATACAGGACTCGATGGATATTCCAAGTATGGACGATAATTGAGTTTGTGCGAGGGATACTATGCAAAATGCAATTTTGGTAATCCGCGTTTTTTTTTGTCTTTTATTTTTTCCTCATGAACAAAAGCAAATTTATATAAGAGGAGTAATTACCTGGGTAAGTTACACGCATGATCGGATACGATGCATCGGAGGGCTTTCTTCGGCGCAACGTTATTAATGTTTATCTACTGTGTACGCGTGCTTTAATCTCGCCAAATCTTTTTTTTTTCATATACATGTATGTACTATACGGTATAAATTCCGAAACTTCAGCTATTTGCTTGGCAAAGAATTTCGAATGGATTGGCTAGGTATGGATGCTCGAGGCTTCAAAAGCATCGCATCTTAGCTCGCTATCAGGATTATTTCCAATCTATCGCTATGCATTTGGATAATGCGTTTTCACCATTTCATTTTGCATTTATCTGAATCCCTCGGCGCATTTATTTATCCATGAAATCCAATAGGCAGCCAGCGTACACATGTACATCTTCATATGCAGGAAATGAATTCTAACTGGTAATATTGGTGAGCACCAAATCAACAAAAAAAACTCGTACACATCGGAAACACGACTCTTCATTGAAACAATATGGTAATTTCGATTAAAAACGACCGTATCACTTGACATGCGAGCATGATTTCGGAATGAGTGGAACTTGCGAGATATAATATGATTAAAACTATTTTATTCAGGTATTGAAACTATATATCACGAGGAAAGAATCCCCGCGTTGTTATGGCATCATCTACAGTGGAAATCACAAGCTATATTCTATATTTCTTCAGGGGAAACCCCCTATTTCTTACTAGATATTCGAATGCTATATGCAAAAACATGTAATGCTTTTCATTATGGATTTTCAATTACCACGCAGTTATTTGTGTCATGTACATGCAATGCGATTTTGGTAATACCGTTGAATTTTTTTTTAAACTGGACATTAACTGTTCGATATTTGTCATTATTTCTGCACAACCCCTGGTATGTTTTCCTCGAGAAGTGGACGGGCGTAAATTCTTAAGTGCGTCATTCAAAAGTTAAAAGCCTTTTCGCCAATTTGTATTGGTAAGGTCACGAATCTGGATGACAGAAGTGGTATTTGATCAGAATTCCTAAGCGATGGCGTCCGACGACAATTGGCGAATGTCATTTCTCGTCGGATTCCTTTGTGCTCGGATGCATTACATTCTTCCAAACCGAAATCGGCTTGAGGTCGTTAGATTGAAAACTTTCCTCCTTTGGTGATCGTATACATACGTTGACTTAATATACCCCCTGTCTTGGTATGATGGAAATTGACTCAAATTTAATAGGCCAAGACATTTTCAGATGTTACCCGTGCATCTCTTTTGTATCGTTGCAGTCTGTTGATTATACCTTCGAAAATGTTGAAATGTAATTATGGAAAGATTGAAATTCCCGACCAATGATCATCACGGATGCACTCTTGATCGATCTTTTCAAACCATTAAAGATCAGAAAGGATTGCTTTCGGTTACATTTATAACTTGTAGGAAAAAACCTATTATCAACATGGATGATATTACAGCGAATGAAACATAACGATATAAAGATGTTGCGAATTCAGTGAAACTTAACCAAGAATCTGTGAAAAACAGGAAAAGAAATAATAATCATTGCAGAGATTTAGTAGAAATGAAGTACACAGTTAAAGCACAAAATAATGAAAAATTATAAACTTGTCACAATTACGAAAAACTGCTAATATTGCTCGCTTAAAAGGTATTATCGAGATTATTTTGATGACCACATTCCTTCGATTACCATAGTGTACTTCTATTTGGATCGGAGAAAGACTTTGGATTCACCCTGTACACCACCTAGGTGAAATGCGAAATGGAAAGTGGGGTACCTGCGACATCACCCCAGCAAAGGAATGCGTTTTTCATTTTCATTTTTCCACCATTCGTTGGCCTAGTCATCCAGCATGCCATAAAGCTGTATTTCATTGCCGCAATTCACTTCCGTAAAAATGCAGGAGATATTTTGAGTTGCTGCGTCGACGCATGTTCTAGGCATCTAGGTGAGCGTAGATGATCTTGTCTCGCATTGATATACTTTTAAGTGGGATGTGTGAAGCATTCTCACGTTTTCATCTTGATAGCTTCACGTGGAAAATATGACGGAAGCAACAAACGTGACACTTCACTTCACGCGGCTTTCTGTTGAGATGAACCCATATATACATGTACATGCGTAGAACTTCATCTTTTTGCCCGTATATCCTCGTGCTATTGCATTCACCATGAACTCCCTCTACGACCTCGTACAACACCACTGACGAAAAAAATACTTGCTTAAAAACTCAACTTTTCTTTTGTTTCTGGTGTTGCTCATGCAAAATACTCCATTACGAGAATGCATATAACTATACCGATGAGAACCGTTGTCATCCGATCGCGTTTTCCGATATTATTAACATCGATGAAAGAAAAATGCGAAGTAACGACATCTTCCCGCATCTGTCAGCATATAGCGGTTTACATTTTTTTAGAAAATTGATTTTCTGTTTGACTTCAGGTTTAACACTATCCGCCTTCTAGCCATCGAGCGTCCAAACCACCGTTTCAGAACGGTGGCTTAGACGATTGGTGACAGGACGCTATAACGGTGGTTTTGTAACTACAAATTTCTTACTTATTCGCAGTAATAACGATATAATTTAAATTATTACATTTTAAACTCTAATCTGCAGTATATAATGTATACTTTTTACATTGAAATGTTTTTATAGTTCGTCACTGATGCTCACAGTTTTTTTCCTTTATTGTAACCCCAGTTCCGTCGATAATTTTTTTCACAAATAAAATAAAAAAGTCAGTTTGTCTTAACGACCTTGCGCCATCTGTGAGAAATATTTTTTTCTTCTGCGGTACAGAGATCGAACAATGGCTGCCAGCTGCCTTGTTCAAAAATCAAATATTTTACAAAAGCAAGGAAAGCAAAATTAGTGACGGTTATTTCTTTATGAAAATTTACAATTCTACATACAGTAAAACATGTTAAGAGTGACCACCAAAAAAATGCAATGTTGGTCACTGTACACAGGTTGTCACTATACAAAGAAGGCCTGAATTTAATTAAAATAATGAACATGTACACTGCACTT
>JAQGBX010007001.1:0-11874 GCA_034698745.1 Megaphyllum sjaelandicum | reverse complement strand
TGAAAAAGCATTTGACATGATCCGTACGTTGTCAGTGTCCTGTCTCCTTTGTCTTTTGGGACTCGTTTCCTTGCCAGTCGATGGTAAGCAAGCGATATTTACCTCGTCTACCTTAAAATTTCATAAAAAACAACTGAATTATTAAGGACAGTATTCATTTTTAAAATTTTGCATCGATCATTTGAAATATAGCATTAATCTATTTACGGCACTCTTGATATTCTTGCATTCTGATGAAATCTGAAATATAGACATCCGTGATTTAAAAGTTTATTCAGACGACGAACCATTCTGATGGTGTATTATTATTTTATATTAATGAATGTACGTATAAATACCTCTTGCGAGCTGATAACAGCGACCAACATGAAAAAACCAAATGCCATGATAGAATTCATTTTCTAAAATAAATTATGGTTACGGTAGCCTTCTTTATGGTGTGATGGCAGTGATGCAGACGAATGTGCGATTGCTTTGATTTTCGAACGATTTATACCATTGAACACAATGCTTAAATCACGTGGCATTAGTACCGGTAACAAAAACTCAATGAGATTTCACAAAGGCTTTCCAAAATTGTTTTCAATTTGAATGAAAACGTTCAAATTTGATATTTTTGTTCCGTTCTCGAAGCTCATCTTGTGTATACCAATGCTTTTTACAACTGACTTGTCAAATGAAAAAAAAAATGTCAAATGCGATAATAAATCCCCGCACGCGTTACTGTATGTACAAAATTGCGGTTATTGTTGCGATAATAAAACATGTCCCAGCAACAAAAACTTAGTCATGTCAGGTTTGGGTCTATCCAACTCACCATTAATTTAAGATTGTGCATTCTTACAAGTAATACATGGCAAGTTGGCATGATGACAAGGCCGTGTGCTTCGTAACCCATTAAAATTCTGCTGAAAATTTGCAAACTTGAATAACTTTCAAAATATTAATTTGTCAACATTGCAAAGGGATGATAGGGACAAGATAAACAATTATCTAAGAGAATTTAAGAGATATAGCCCTTCTGGAGAGTGGATTGTTCTTTAAACAATAGGTGGTGTATAACAAAGGGAAAGTATATGGGTCAGGGCTGTTTTTAGATAAAAGATTAGATCAAATTAGGTTTAATAAGTCAAGACATTTAATAACCCTTAAAACTTCTAATGAGGGGCCATCCATAAAGGACGTCCGACAAAGGAGGGGGGAGGCATGTTATGTTAAAATGGGACACAGGCGGACGGTAAGGGGTTCAAGGAAAGCGGACGACCGGATGTCAACTTGTGCTTAAACTGTGATCAGTTTTAGATGATTAATTGATTGCACTGGTTTTATTTTCTCGCTTATCAATTTACAGGCAAATTTGCTTATTTCTTCAGCTTACATAGCTTGCATCAGCTATTAAATACATGTACATTACTGCCCCTGTATGGAGGAAGAGTTCATTTTGGCCTTGAAAACTGGGTGGTTTGGTATTCTGTTAGGGATAATTCTTTGTTTTATTGAAAGCTGTGAATTTGTAAAGTTAGTTCATTGGTGCTAAACATATGCACGTGCACAAATCCCTGTAAGCATCAATAACTCGACATTCTCTTGATCACAAGGAAATCATTGAGGTGACAACTGCAGGTATTAAGGCAACTAAACCTCAGAAGAAAGCAACCATGTTAATAATTAAAAGTATGGATGATTGGTTAAAATCAGATTTTGAAACTTTGTAGGTAATTCTCCTAATTTACTTTTGCTTTGCCTGATCTACTTAGGCCTACAGTTATAATATTCTGTAGGTCTGTGGTTCACTAATGGTAATACTGTATTTTCAATGTAAAAATGGATAAAGTTCCTAAGGTCCTTGGCAACTACCTCTATTGTTTATCACACCATCAAGTTGATACGGTATCACCACAGCTTCCTTAATTTCAGTAGAAGAAGTAAATTTAATTGAATAAAGAGCTATTAAGATATCTTTTGTAACTGACGTTTGAAATAAAATTTACGCATCAGTTTCCTATTGGATAAAAGTTGTATTGCTTAACTACAATGGCTACAATATTCAGCTGTTTTCAACATGCCAATTTGAATTTTTGTCATTTTGTTGACTTTTCAAAGAACAAAAACTATCATAAGCACCACCAAATAAATCTTCTTTCCTCCAAAACCACCAAGTGATTTCACACCAGTTATGTAATCTTCCTGTAACAACAAACATCATTGCACTAACAAATAATTCCTGATGTACGTGGCATTAAGTTAGTTGCTTTTAATGCCCTAACTGAACATATTACCGCAATGACACAGTTTTAATAATTTCTGATTGGTGATTATCGGTGTTGCCATAGGAGTTGCAAGTTTATTCTTTTTTCTCTTCATTAACAAGGACGTATACAATGTACTGTTTCAACTTTTAATTAGCATAAGCACAGTGTTATTTAGTTTGCATTCAACCTGCATAAGTCTTTGACGAATCCAATCAGCTTGTTCGTCCACAGTTGGCTACATTTATGAATACAACAATGTTTTTGTTAATTCCTGTTGGGTTCCAAGAAATGTAGTTTTACATTCGTTTTCAGCTTCAGAGGAAGTACTAAAAATATTCTGGAAAGAATTTTTGGCCTTTCAAACGCAATTGATTAAAGAAAGCAATTTCTGATTGCTGATCAGATTAAAAAATCATGCATTAAGCAGTAGTACTGTACGTACATGAACTTGATCTACATGTAAAAGGCATTTTTGCAATCCTTTTCAACCCTTTAAACATGTAAATAATACAACAAACTTAGTGGTTTTTCCACCTAAAAATGCATATTAAGTATTGGGAAATGACCACAATGTGGAACCATCTGTATAACCTTTATTACATTTTTGTTAGAAAAAAAGTGCAAAAAAAACTATTTTGATTCTTAAGGCTACTTAAGGCATTTTCATTAAATTCAAAAATGCACAAATTAATGTAATTACAAATTTTTTGATACAGTATCTTGAAAACAACCAAGAGCCTGAAATGGAAATGACAAGGATTTTTCACCCCTTGAAACGCTCTGAAGATTCAAAATGATTTTAATATGGTACTCAGGTCTAAATGAAATGCATGAAACTTTCACGTAAAAACTTGTATTCGTTTACGTTCCATAGAACATGCAGATGTTTTAAGTAACATGCTGTACAATTTTTGTGACATTTTCTAAAGAGGGACTATTGGGAAACTACATTTATCATATACAGAATGCGCAACAATTACCTAAACAGATATTTCCTGAGACATGGAGAAAAACGATTGCTCTCAAGTTGAACCTTCTGTATACTACGCTTTAATGCATGGTGTTAACCTTATAGTTACAGCTCAACATAAAACAATGACAAAGTTTTGATAATTCTACTAGTTTAATTCAATAATTTGTGGCACAATCCACTGCGTCTACATTTCAATTTTAAGGTAATGCTAAACTTCTTGGTGTAGTTTTTTTTTTTGGTGTTCCCATCAACGTTGCAAGCCTATTCGTCTTCCTCTTCACTAGAGGCCTTGGGAAACAACTTGGGACATTCCTATAAAATTGAATAAATTTACTCTTTGAACTTCAAGTAGCATGAACACGGTGTTATTCAGTTCACATCAAACCTTCACAAGTACTCCATGAATGCATTTCACGCGGTTTATCACAGTAAGCTACAGTTAAAAATGAAATAAAATTAATATGTAGTTGTTCATTCTTGTAGGATTTCAATAAATAACATGTACACTTACCTTTTCATCTTTAGAACAATCACTGGCAATATTTTCGAGAGGTTTTTGAAGCTGTCAAATAAAATTGATTAAGAAAAGTAATCTGATTGAATATACGTGTATTGCAATAAGCAGTAGTTCTTACAAGAGATTTATCTAAAATGCATTGAGCCGTTTCTTCTTTATTCTTTAAAAAAAACCATATAGTTAGTGATTTCCATCCTTTCTAAATTCCATGAAATTTAGAAAGAAATCATTACAAACAAAAATATAGAGAGAAATCATTACAATCTCATTGGGATGGAGATATTTTCCATTAGCATCCTTTTTCAAGCAATCATCCCTCACTTTCGTTACCTTTTCGTAGGAAAATAAACATGCAAAGAATTATTTTTGAAACTGTTTTACTCTCAAGTCTTTTACTCATTTCCAAATATTCAGCAATGTATTTACTGCAGTCTCGATTTCTGTCGAGCAACCAAGAACCTGAAATGAAAATATCAGTAAATTAACAAAGGATGAATTGCACACTTAATCCATATCCATATAAATAGTTACTACAATGTACATTCCATAAAACATACCTCTTCAAAACTGACAATTGCGACCAAAACCAAAACTCCAAATGCTACGAGAGAATTCATTTTGTTTCTCTTAAAATAAATCCAAATTTTAACCAGCGAACTTAATGATGTGCGTTTGCTTTGATTTTGGTACGATTTATACCGTTGAACACAATGCATAATCACGTGACTGACCATGGACACAAAACTGCATCGTGATTTTTCAAAAGATTGCCAAAATTGGTATTTAAATCAATGCCATCGAGTGAGATCTTATTGTTCCATTCTCGAAGCGGATTGATGTTTTGTGGACTAGCTCAGTTTTCAAATAACAAAGTGTCAAAAACGATAGTAAAATTTGCTGGCATTACGTACATCCTTGCTACACGTCTCGACAACAATAAACTTAGTCATGTCAGATTTGGGTCCATTCAGCTCTCCATGATACTGCATCAATGTACTATTGTACAGTACATTGTACAGTAAAACCTGTTAAAAGTAAGGTACCGCCACACTAAAATGCTATGTTGGTCACTGTACACAGATGGTCACTATAAAAGAATGTCTGAATTAAATTAAAATAATGAACATGTACACTGAACTTATACATGTAGTAAAAAACCAAAAACACCTAAAGTACAGAATCATCATGTACATATGTGCTTTACATAAAGTATATTTTTTGCCTTATTTCATTTTTTTAAATAAAAAATTATCAAGTTTTTCTTGTTTAAAATGCTTTTTGATTCTTATGATCATGTTTTCAGTGATTTTTTTCAATCTGAAAAACATGATGGGCTAAATTATTTGATAACCACTATAGGTTTAAGTAGGAAGCAAGAGTACTAATTTGTCAAACCCCGATTTTTTTAAGGAAATGTACACTAGAAAAACCAATACACTAAAAAGTGGTCAACATAAACAGACGGTCATCATTAAAGGTTTTACTGTATTACAAGTTATACTTTACATGTTGGCATGATGGAAAGACCATATGCTTCCTAACCCATTAAAATTCTGCTGAAAATTTGCAAACTTAAATAATTTTAAAAATATTAATTTGTCAACATTGCAAAGGGATGATGATAGGGTAAAGATAAAAAAATGATCGAAGAGATCTAGCACGTCTGATGAGGGGATAGTTCTTTGATCAGTAGGTGGTGTATAATTTATCCCTTTCAGTGCCGGCGGTACTTTAATGTACCAGCTATTCATAGATGTATTGCCCCTTAGAAAATGGCGTTTGGTTTCACCGCAATGTTTTGGTGTATAGCGGAATAGCCCCTCTTTCCAAAGCAGTCTTCCAGTGCATCCTACTAGAATTTTTACGGAAATTATAGCATTTGAAAACACGGAGCCACATTTTCAAGAAATGTGCGGTAATAGGCTTAAAACAAAGTTGTTTATATGAATTTCTAATACTTTTATGTGAATTTCAAAAAGTTTGGATAAGGGGATCATGGGTTGGTATGGAAAGGGATAAAAAAAGTAAAGTAAATGTACCGTGCTGACTACAGTTTTTATAGAAACGCCCTAGATTGGCCATTGCAAGGGGATCAGGGCTATTTTTAGGACAAAGATTAAATTGGACTAGCTTTAATAAGTTCGGATATTTATTGACCTTTACATTTTCCGGTAAGGTCCTTTGCAACTACGTTAATTTTTTACCACACCTTCCTTAATTTCATTAGGAGAAGTAAATGTAATTGTATAAACAGATACAAAGATATTTTTTGTAACTGACGTTTGAAATAAAATTTACGCATAAGTTTCCCATTGGATCTAATTTTTATTTCCTAATTACAATGGCTACAGCATTCAACTGTTTTCAACATGCCAATTTGATTTACTTTGTCATTTTGTTTACTTTTCGAAGAACGTAAACCCCCATTAGTACCACCAAATAAATTTTCTGTCCTCCAAAACACCAAGTGATTTTCCTTAACCTTCTTGTAACAACAGCCTTCCCTGCACTAACTAACAGAGCTCATGTCCAGCGCGATTCTCTGCAACTTTTAATTTAGCAGATAATTCCTGACGTACGTAGCAAGTTAGTTGCTCTTAATGCCCTAACATACCGTAATGACACAGTTTTAATAACTCCTGATAGTTTTTTTTCCAATAATGTACGACGATTTGCAATGCATTTACAGTAATTTTCGCTCGTTGGTGATTTTTGGTGTTGCCATCAGAGTTTCAAGTTTATTCTTCTTTTTTTTCTCATTTCTTTAAAATCAAATGAATTAACTCGTCGAATCAACGAGTAAAACGTTGTTCAGTTTGCATCCAACCTGCATAAGTCGTTGACGAATGCAATCAGCTTATTTGTCCAAAGTGGGCTACATTTATGAATAAAATTATAACGTTTTTGTTTATTCCTGTTGAATTCCAAAAAAATGTAATTATACATTCGTTTTCAGCTTCAGGGCAAGTACTAACAATATTCTGGAAAAGATTTTTGGCCTGTCGAACGTTTGCAATTTTTTTGGAATCCTTTTCTGCCCTTTAAACTTGCAAATAACACAAAGTATTGGGAAATAATTACAATGTGGAATCATCTTTCACCTCCGTTACATTTTCGTCGGAAAACATTGCAAAGAATTAGTTTGATACTTAAGGCTTCTCATCAATTTCAAAAATGCAGGAATTTAATTACGGCTTTCTTGATACAGTATCTTGTAAACAACTAAGAGCCTGAAATGGAAATGACACGGATTTTTCACCCCATGAAACATTCTGAAGATTCAAATTGATTTTAATATGCTGCTCAGGTCTAAATGAAATGCGTGGACTTTCCACGTAAAAAATTGTTTTCGTTTACGTTCCATAAAACATGTAAATGTTTTCAGTAACATGTTGTACAACTTTTTGACATTTTATGCAAAGGGACAACATTGTGTTGAGAAACTCGATTTTCCATATACGCGCAACAATTACCTAAACAGATATTTCTTGAGGCAAGTAAAAACACCAAGTGATTTTCCTTAACCTTCTTGTAACAACAGCCTTCCCTGTTGATTGCTCTCACGTTAAACCTTCTGTAAACTACATTTTTATGGTGTTAATCTTATAGTAACAACTCAACATAACACAATGACAATTTTTGATAGTTCTGCTAGTTTAATTCCATAATTTGCGGCAATAACCAATGCGTTTACATTCTAATTTTACGGAGACTCAAAGCTTCTTGGTGTGGTATTCTTTGGTGTTTCCATCAACGTTGCAAGCCTATTCGTCTTCCTCTTCATTAGAGGCATTGGAAGGATGCGAAAACCACTTAGGACATTCCTATAAAAATTGAATGAATTTACGCTTAGCACTTCAAGTAGAATGAACACGGTGTTATTCAGTCCACATCAAACCTTCTCAAGTAGTCCACGAATGCATGCCACGCGTTTTCCCACAGTAGGCTACAGTTAATAAAAAAAATTAACATGTGCATGTAGTTGTTCATCCCAGTAGGATTTCAATAAATATCATAAGCTTACGTTTTTATCCTCAGGGCATTCACTGACAAACTTTTGGAGATTAATTTGGGCCTGTCAATTAAAATTGATTAAGATAACTAATCTGATTGAAAATATTACAATAAGCAGAAGTTCATACCAGAGCTTTATCTAAAAGGCATTTATCCATTTCATCTTTATTCTTTAAACAGAAAAAAACACATAGTTAGTAATTTCTATATCTCTCGAATATTTTACAGAATTTAGAGGGAAAACATTACGATCTCATCGTGGTGGGGATGTTGCCCATTGGCATCCTTTTTAAAGCAAGCAGTCTCCACATCATTTATCTTTTCATAGGAAAATAAACATGCAAAGAATTATTTTGTAAAATGTTTGACTTAAGTCCTTGCCTCATTACCAAATATTAAGAAATATTCAGAAGTGTATTTACTGCAGTTTCGATTTCTTTCGAGCAACCAAGAACCTGAAATAAAAATATCAGTGAATTAACAAAGGATGAATTGCACACTTAATCATTCTAAAGATTCAATCTTATTTTAAGTTGTTTATAAAGTTTGCATGCATGGCATGTTAGTGCCATATAAATAGTTACTACAATGTATATTCCATAAAATATACCTCTTCAAAACTGAAAATTGCGACCAAAACCAAAACTCCAAATGCTACGAAAGAATTCATTTTGTTTCTCTGAAATAAATCCAAGCTTTAACCAGAGAACGTAATGATATGTAACAGGAGACTGTACATTTGCTTCGATTTTGGGACGATTTAAACAGTTTAATACAATGCTTAACCACGTGACTGGACACAAGACCGCACCGTGATTTTTCAAATGGGTGCCAAAATTGTTATCAAAATCAAAGCCATCGAGTGGGGTCTTTTTGTTCCATTCTCGAAGCGGATTCATGTTTTGTGCACTAGCTCAGTTTTCAAATGACAAAGTGTCAAAAACGTTAATAAAATTCACTGGCATTTCGCACATCCTTAATTATTATTATTGTTGTTACACGTCCTAGCAACAATAAACTTGTATATACCAGGTTTGAGCATACTGTACTTCGTTTTGTACACCGTACAATAAACATCCCTTTGAAATTGTAATATTGGTATATTATTGATAAATTGAAAAGTCGGTATGGTTTAATTTGCGAGTTAAAAATTGGCCAAACATGAATGAACTTTACAAGAATAAATTAGGCGATATATCATGAAAATCGCGTGTTGAAGTCAGGTGCTGGTGCTGGTGCTGCACATTTAGAACATACTTTAAATGTTCATCTGTGGCTTACAAGCCGGAGATTAAAAACATCGTAAATTACACATGTAATTCTTTGAATTTTTCTGATTAGATGTATGAATTTAGATGAATACATGATAGTATGTATACATGTATAATTTCAAGGATAATTTACACTGCGGAGTCTCATCATCTAGACTCATCATCGTAATACCCCAAGATAATGATTGCATTAACTTTAGTTTTTTTAAATACACTTATCCAACGGTTTTGTTATTCGCTAGGAACTAATATTTTACGCACATTAAGTTTATTTCGTTCTTCACATTTTACTATTGCATATTGAAAGTAGGCCCTACATGTATTTGTACCATAATGAAAACGTTATCCAGATATTTTCACCACACTACCTTTACTCCACTTATCATTTGGTTGACATCTTTGACCATCATAACCACTGTTAAAGACACCTTGTTGCCCTCCAGGGCCACCAGTTGGTCTTCCTATTCTATCATGTTGTTCTCCAGGGACACTAAACGATCTTTCTGCTCCACCTTGTTATCTTCTACACTTGTAGAGCCACTAAATGGATTTCATGTTCCATCTTGTTGTCCTCCAGTGCACTAAACACCTTTCTGATCACTATAGCGCCATCTTTTTGTCTTCCATCACCATCAAATGATCTTACTGTACTTCCAACCCACAATGCATATACTTAAAAATACATCTGTGTGTGACCAGAAAAAATTCAGACAAAAACTAAGTTTTTTTTTTGTAGATGTATATTTAATGAAAACTGATAATGCAATAAATTAAATTCATCCAACATCTTACCTGCAAGCTTGCAGCTATAACTATACGTTCCGTTTAGCTGAAAAAATGCTCGTGGAAGAAAGGCGATTGGCATAATGCGATCACGTGATTATTGCTCATTTCACGATCATCTAATTTTACAACGAGCACGATGGACAGTGCATGTTCATTTTGGCCAAGAAAACAACCCATGGTTAAGCTGTTTCATTGCCAAGTAATGTCAAATTGAACATAATTCCATGTATGTTGAATATCCTGCGATTTCACATCGTTGATATGTTTTATGTATTGATTAATCGTGCCTGCATTTGATGAAAAATGGATTTTTGAATTGGTTTTCTATTTTGCAATGTACGCTCGATCGTAATTGGCATCTGACTTATTGTTACTGAAACGATGGGATGTTGGAATATCAACACAGTCATCAGCAGACCAGTTCAAAGACACGTTTGTGGTAATTTTTCCGAACGGAAGTAAACTACAAATTGGCCCTTATTGATCTACCTTTTAGTATTGAATTGCCATCTTGATAAATAAATTCTTCTATTTAATTATTCTAAATACAGTATGTTAAACATACAGTATTTAAAATTAACCGTCAGAATTATTCAGGACAGATTAATCGCTCATCCAGCAGTGAGTAATAAGCTGCGGTATTATGTCTGTACGACCGTATAAACAGTGTTGAGTTATTTCATGTTTGTTCAGCCAATATTCAGTATTACTAAAGTTCTGTACAAGAAATCCATCTATAGAGTATTTCTTGTAAAATTTAATTTACTTCGTAATAAGCAAAGACTTGTAAGTTTTCATATTCAATTCACGTTGCACAATTTACGTTAGTTTTTAAAATATAGTTTTATTTATTTAGCGTTAATCCTGAAGAAAAAAAGCTCCTATATTAATTTTCGTCATAAAAGTTATGGCCAATGTATTTTAGTATTTTAGATATGTTACATCAGTACAGATAAAATGGCATTGCTCGATTTCAATCATATAAAACCGTGGCAACTTTAATGAAACTATACGCAATATAAGAGAATAGCGATAAGCAAATTATTTGCAATGAAGTGCTGTTTTATTTTCTAAAATTGCCCGAAAATCAAGTCGGCACGTCGACGTACAACTGCAACTACCAATGGACTTTGCATGCAGTAGTCGACTTGTTGTAGAGGATAACATGTCCTATTGAACATCATCTGGATTCTCTTCAGCATCTGGATTCCCTTCAACATCTGTATTCTCTTTAGCATCTGGGTTCTGGTCGTCTTCTGCTTCACCTTGGGGACTACCAGGTCCATTACGTGGGCCACCAGGTGGACCGTCAGGTCGACCACCAGGGGGACCTCCAGGGGGGCCAAATTTAGCGTCAGGGCAACGCTATATATTTTAAAATTATGTTAATAATTTGATAACCTTAACAAATCATACATTTATAATATTGCAGTTTTATGACTTCACCCACCGCTTTCGTATTATTCATAATGCAATCCATTCGTCTTTTTCCAGGCTGTTATGCACAATCGAATTAGAATAATGGCCCAATTATGAGAAATTTAATTGTTCACCACGTTAGAAAACGTTTTTACAACAAGTGAAATCAACTTACGTAAAAAAATAGACAGGCGAATTAACCCCAAGAATAATTTTATTTAAATTAATGGTTGGGGTTAATTCAAGTCTCGCTGGTTTTTCTAGCTACAACAACTATTTGAAGAATGGAACTTAAATTTAAACTTACGTTGTCTGCTTCTGTGCAATTATCGACAAGTTTAGCAAATTCTTCGTTTTGCTAGTAAATGCAAATATTAAAACGGAGACTTAGTCGGATTCGTTAGTATATATGTTCATAAGATAAATTCGATTTGATTAGAGGTATACCATTAGCTCTTTAACTACGCAATCACAGGGACCGTTTCCTTTCTTCTACAAATAAGTTGTTCAATGTTTTAAAATAGTGATTTAATAGAATTCAAAATAAGAGCAGGAAAGGACAGAGTACCTCTTTAGCCTCCTCTGCTGAGGGTGGTGGTGGTGGCGGACCCGGAAAGCCTTCTCCAGAAGGTGGTGGTCCTC
>JAQGBX010007000.1:0-11875 GCA_034698745.1 Megaphyllum sjaelandicum | reverse complement strand
TCTGAAATCAAAACCTGTCTAAAATCAAAATTTCCCCCGGTCCCAAGCGTTTGATTTTAGACAGGTTCTACTGTAACTTTTAGAAGAATCCATTGGTGATAAACACGATGTGCACTTTATACAGTTGGGCAACGGAAATGTTTTACATTTCTTTTAATAAAAAGGTAAATGACACAAAAATAAATAAGGTTTGGTTTTAAGAAAAAACAACTTGGGGACCAGAGGACCATTTCTTTATATAGAAATTATCAACATTGCAGGAGAAAATGACCTTGAAGACTTTGGACAAATGAAAATGATTTGATGAGACTTAATTGTTCTTCAACCAGTATCATAAATAATAAATGTTACGGAACATTTAAGTGAAGTGATACTGGTTGAGGAACATCTAAGTCAAATGATTATGGTTGAGAAACCTACATTTACTGTAACTCAAATGATACTGATTGAAGAAAATGTATGTCAAATAATAGACTACTGGTTGAGGAACATTAAAATCAAATGATATTGATTGAGGAACATTAAAATCAAATGATATTGATTGAGGAACATCTAAGTCAAATGATACTGGTTTAAAAACATGTAAGTCAAATAATACTGGTCGAGGGACATTTTAGTCAAATAATGCTGGTTTAGAAACATTTAAGTCAAATGACATTTGACATTTAGGTCAAATTATACTGGTTGAGGAACATTTAAATGTAGGTTAAATAATACTAGTTTAGAAACACCTAAGTCAAATAATAGGCTACTAGCTGAGGAACATTTAAGTTAAATGATGCTGGTTGAGAAACATTTAAGTCAAATGATACAGGTTGAGTATCATTTACATGTAATTCAAATGAAACTGGTTGAAGAACATCATCTCGTAAGTTAAATAATATTGGTTGAGGAACAAGTTAGTCAAATGATACTGGTTGAGGAACATTTGAATTCAAACAATATTGGTTGAGTAACATTTAAGTTAAATAATACTGGTTGAGGAACATCTACATTTAAGTAAAATAATACTAGTCGTGGAACCTTTAAGTCAATTACCACTGCTTGAGGAACATTTAAGTCCAATTATACTGGTTGAGGAACATTTAAATGTAGGTTAAATAATACTGGTTAAGGAACATTTAAATCAACAAATATTGGTTGAGACACATATAACTTAAATAAAACTGGTTGAGGAACCACTTGAAGATGCAGAATATAAAGTTTGGATGCATGAGCTATTTTCATATTGTAAAATTCACCTTTGGCACGTGATCTTCTCGATCTATTCTGATCAAATTGGTCAATGCATAATCTGCATTTCAACATTTATTTCAATAAATCAAAATTCATTTTAAATTGCATTACAATGTTCCAATCTCTTCACATTTTCAAAAAAAAATTTTTTCAATGTGGATTCCAGCATGGAATTGGACTTCACTGGTGCACTTCCTTACCCATGCGTCACTACACTGCCTATCCACCGCAGCAGTGAAGAGTTCTTGTTTGAAGGCATGCCACTTCCCAAGCAATCGTTTGGCAGATTACCTTTCTGTGTTCCTTTCCCCACAAATCCTAGGAAGCTTTTCATTCCCATCAATTCACTCAACCATAACAGAGTAGTGACATAAACCACGCGTCACCTTTTCATCGTGCATCCGCATCTCAATCAGGGTTCAATTCAATTCAATTCTTTATGCTGCAGTCAGCACATAGTACCATACATGTATGGCAGTGGGGATCATTATACAAATTAAGTCAGACTCCCCCAGAAATTTCATTTTCAGCTCCCCTGAATTTTCCAGATTTTTCAAACAGATTTCCCTAAACAAAATTATACATTCCAATGTTATGATTTTGCAAAATCAACACAGGACAATATTCATTATTTTCCAAAATTAACAAATGACACATTTTTTTTTAATTTTCCAAATTATCATAATTTTTTTTACAAATTTGTGTTTAGAAAATGTAAAACGTTTTGCAAATTTTTGCTGCAAAAGGTTGGAAATCTTGCAAATTTATATTTACTAAACTTTGGAACATTTTGCAAATTGTCCTCGAAAACTGTTGAAAATTTTGAAAATCTGCACTCGAAAACAGGCAAATTTTCTAAATTTCTGCTTGAAAATCTTCCAAATTTGTGCTAGAAAATCTTGCAAATTTGTATTAAGAAAAATCTTTTATGCAATTTTGTGCTCGGAAACTGCCGACAAATTTTTAGTCGGAAACTGTTGAAATTTGTGCAAATTTATCCTCCGAATCTATTGCAAATTCCGCCTCTGAAATTGGTGAACATTTTGCAAATTTGTACTGAGACAATTTTTAACACGTTGAATTTCCCTGACTTTTTCAAACTAAGTCATTCTTCCCTGAGGTTTTCCCTGACATTTTAAAGTTTTCCAGGTCTTGGGAACCCTGCTAACAGAGTGAAACTTTGACAATCGAGGACTTCGTTTCAATATTCTTCTTGAAGTATAAAAAGCATAATGTAATTTATATCAGTATTTTCTACCATTCCTTTGACTCACGTGACATCCCACGACTGTTAAGTTAGCCTCACATGTTTATCAATTAAAGACCAATACGACCACCAGGGTCTATTATAAATGTCTAGCGTCTAAATTTGTAGAACGGAGTGCTCGACCTTTGCACATAGCGTGTGAGTCAAAGATAGTTTTACGTAAACACGCAACGTATTGTTGATGAGTTCATTTTCAGGTACATCCGGTTCTATGAATGCTGTGCGTTTTCTTTGCCGTCAATAAAGTTCAATAAAATTCCATATGCATTTACATGCATCATGCACCATATACTTTGCACTAGATAATTACAGTGGAACCTCATTAAAACTAACTCGCAAAGAACGAACCAAATTCCAGCCTTCGTCCAACTTCTGATAATACGAACTACGGTTTAAACGAATAAAATGTGACGTCTTAAGAGATTCGTCTTAACGATTTCTGTTAGCACGAACACATTTACAGTCCCCGACCTAGTGCTATAATCGCATGTTATAATTTTCGGTTAAAATGAATGAAATTTCGAATTCCCAACAATTCGCGCTATGTTACGTTAAAAAAGAACTAATACAAATTTGAAAAAAAAAAGTTTCGCTATAAAAGGGAGTTTTCCGATCACTATTGCAGGCCTTCCCAAGTTCCCATTCTTATTCTTATACGTGGGACATAGGATTCATCCAAACTTCGACGAAACTTTAGTTCTTTTATACTGTATAGTTGAATCAGGTTTTGTCTGACCAAAGTTCTAATAATAAGAACGTCGAACTAAATACCTAAACCTATCTCAGGTTTCCACCAAAAATGTCTTATTCAACTTCCCTGACTTGTTCAAGTTTTTAATCAAATTTTCCTGACCAGGGACAAAATTTACATATGCCAATGTTATCCACGATTTTGCATCGATATTTTGCAAAATTAGCATAAAAGGTTTTTGAAAATTTTACAGATTTGTTTACGGATAATATTGACATATTTGAAAATTTATACTCAGAAAAGGTTCAGAATTTTGTCAATTTCTTTTTTTTGACAATTTTCGAAAAATTCTCTTTATTGACTATCCACGATTTTGCATCGATATTTTGCAAAATTATCATGAAAACTTTTTTTTTAATTTAACATAATTTATATACGGAAAATACTGACACTTTTGAAAATCTACACTCAGAAAAGGTTGAGAATTTTGCCCTTTTGTCCTCAGAATTTTTTTTTAAAATTTCGAAAAATTACCTTCATAAACTGTTCAAAATTGTAAGAATCTAATACCTCTAAGTCCTCGGAAAAGTGGAAAATTTTTGCAAATTTGTACTCGGAAAACGTGGAAAATTGTGCAAATTTCTACTCGGAAAATGGGCCCTGAGCTAACCATTTAGAAGCTTTAGTTTTTGGATCGCAACAGCATGACTACTTTGAATTTCACTGACATTTTCCAAATAAGCCATTTTTTCCTGACTTCTGCAGATATTTTCAAGTTCCCTGACTTTTCCAGGTCTAAGGGGTACCCTGCACTAAAACGCTGAATTCCCCTGACTTTTTAAAAATACTTTATACTTTCCTAACTTTTCCAGGACTGGAGGAACTCCAGCTGTATCGTCCAAATATTACCATAGACAACGGACAGTTTCAGTAGGCCTACTGCTGTAAGAATGATGTTCCAGCGGTTCTTTCATCATTCCATTGAAAAGAAATGAAATTGATAACAAAATACCTGTCATAGTTGGACGAAAATCCCCGTTGCTGCCAAATTTGTTTAAACAAATTGAAGAAGGAATGCATCAGACACATTTAGCGCTGCTGCTCTAGCTGCCATATATAATTTCGAAACAAGACACCAAGCACCTCTGGAGGTTCTTTATGGCTCGTTTTATGAGGGCCACAAAGAAACAACGGAAATTGATTGCACTCAGGTTGAAAATTACACATGCCAATCCACGTTGACACGATGTGCGTGCGCGATGCATTGCAAATGTTATTTAATATATGTACAGCATGCGACATGTTAAGACATGTGCGTAATTACACCGTCAACGCTTCAACGTCGATGTTCGAGGTACGGAATGTTATTTTATTTGCGAGAAATAATTCACCACGAAGACAATCCAAATCGAAAGAATTTGAGCATCATCCAAAATTGAAAGAAAATTGCACATATAAACTACTCCTTTGACAAGGGGCAATTTATCTACCATCAAGCTTCTCAGGAATTGTACTGATCTGGACTAAAATTAGACGACTTGGGCGTGAATCGGCTTTGTATTATTGCTGGTTGGTCGAGGCACCACTGACCAATCAAGAGCTGCTGACCACATCGTCGAGTTGAAAATTTCAGCATGAGATGCGCAGTTTGAGTGCGGTTTTTAGCAGAGTGATAAAGTCAAATCAACGGGTAGAATTTTCACGAAATTAGGATTATATGGGTTCAGCCGAGTTCCATTGTATTAATCAAATCTACAGTACATGTATACAGGTTTTTAAACAAATTTCCCAGACCAACGACAAAATTGACTTAAGCCAATGTTATCCCCGATTTCGCAAATCGTGTTTTGTATCGATATTTTTCAAAATTAGCATGAATGGTTTTTGACAAGTTTACATACAGTATTTGTAGGCGGAAAATGTTGCAATTTTTGAAAATTTGTAATTGGAAAACAGCCTTTTCCGAGTACAAATGTGTAAACTTGTCCAAAACCTTTCAAGATAATTTTGCAAAATTTTGAAAATGTGCGCTTTGAAGAGATGGATAATTTTCCATTCTGTTGAAAATTTCTTCTCAGAAACTGTTCAAAATTTTAAGAGTATACTCGAAAACCATTCAAATTTTCGCAAGTTTGTTTTCGAAAACTCATTTTTCCTCTGAAATTGTTTAAAATTTATAAAATTTGTACTAAGATTGTTTTAAAAAGCCTTAAAATATAAAAATGAAATAACTTTAGGTATTTGATCGAGGTTATAACGGACGTGTCCGTCAAACGTTTAGCACTACGACTTAGGGGTAAGGTCTTTAAAAAATCTTTAAAAAGATATTTTCGTATTAAATTGCAAATAAGACTGCATTTAATATGATTTGTTTAAATAACATTTAAAATGCACTTCCAAAGTAGGCTACTTTTCGATTATTTTAAAAAATCAATTGTGCCTTATCTTATGGCATACACGTGTATTTTGCAATGTAACAAAAAGGACAATTTTAAATATATTTCAAATATATTAAACATCATATATAGCCTCCGTGTACTGTGAGGCGGTTTTATAAATTTATTTGCAAAACATGCAGTATTTGCAAATACAATTTTTGAAATATTTTTAAGATGTTTTTTTTAAATTACACATTGCATTGTTAAAAAGTGCTTTATTAAACGTATTGCTTGAAAGTTGATACATATACCTAAATGTATTTACATCGCATTGGGATTCGTTACCTTACAAAATATATTTCCTTCAAAACATATTTTAGAAAACATCTAGAAACCATAATTTAAACGTATTTTTTAACCAATATATTTCGCATATCAGAAATACGTTTTACATAAATATCTCAAAGTATTTTACTTAGATACGGGTATATTGGAACTCGAATGATTAATTTACGACAGAGCTTAATTCTTAATTTTAGAAAAGTGAAGTGTCAACTATATTCGCAGCAATATCACATAATTGCACAATAATGACAAAAGCGTTAAATCAGTCATCGCTGGCGCTAAAGTCAAGCAGATATTTTGTTGGTCACGAACTGACACGTCGATTAGGCTCTTGCAATGATCATTGACAGAACAATCAGTATTATTGTCCCTCAACCATGGATTTGGTGGCGAACTGTCAAAAAAATCCAATGTGAGGCAAGGGCCACCTGCTTTAGTTGCCATAGCAACCCAATGACACGCTTTGTAGGATGAGAAATGCACCAATTGCTTGATTCCTCTATTTTCCACCTATATATGTACGTGAAAAACCCAGAAGAATTTTGATAAACAACTACAAGTAGGAAAATACGACTGCTATATTAATTAGAAATGACAAACCCAGTCATACGATAATCACTAAGGTTTCTCAGATTTGATTATAGACGTGGGATTACTACTGCACCAGCTTGTGGCCTGAAACTGATCGAGCAAATTAGACATGCTGTACCTGCTCGACCAAAAATATATTGTTTTTGTTATTACGAGTGAAAGTATGGTGAAGGGAGCTCATTAATTTATCATGGGTACTGTTGTAAAAATTCAGACAAATTGGTTGCCATTTGCACAATATTGTTGATGTGCGTCATGTGCACCTAGAACAATGCAGAAAAAGAATAAGACTTCCACATTATTGATAATTGCTATCATGGTAGTTCTTGGGTGCATTTCAAGGGTACGTGCATGCTGCTTTTAATGATTATATCGAAGGATATCAGATTATATTGATATAGTGCCGCTCGAGTGAATAATCCTCGTCTACCAGTGGAGCATATTAGCCACAAAATACAGCTTACGGGATAAATGCCCGATTTTTCCGAATTTTTATTTGAATTCAACATTTTATTTCAGTTCGAATTTTGGTCCTGTACAACTTAGGACAATTTCCGGGTGTTTTTCACCCCCTTTTTCGCCTGTAGGCCAAAATAAGGCTCCCCCTCACTATGGAAGCAAACCCTTTCGTAGCTTAGGGTTAGGTTTACAGGTTGACCCAAAGAGTAAAGAATTCCACTGATTACTATAAAATGGAAGGTAAGCCATTTTTTAGAGCCCAAATAGCTGGTTTAACCTAAGTTTGAGGTTTGAACCTCGTTGGTTACTGCTACCGTTACCAGTCTGAGGCTTGAAGTGCCGCTTCCTGAGTTTCGTTCCATCTAGTTTTATTACATCCATAAAACAAGCTTAAGCTACCAGAATCAAAATTGAATCGGACTTACCTGTTATAAAATAAAAAGAGAAGTAAAAATTAAAAACAAAAATCATTGGTTAAACAATTTTGCCCATTATCCCACCAATGAAAACGCTAGAAAGAGATTTTTGTACTGCACCATTGGTTAAAAATTATTCCCCCGAACTTTCTGATACCTTTGGTATAAAAAGAGCACCACTTTCTATGCTCGGCACACTGTCCTATATGTGCACTAGTAGACAGGTACCATCTCTAGTGCTGCAACTTGTATTTTCATTTGAAAGTCGCGTTTGGACTGTAATCCGCGTATTAAATTTTCACTTATTTTGAAACCGTACATTTTGTAGTGGCGAATTTAAACTTAAATTGAATTCTGCCGTCGTTAATAAAATTCTAATCTGGCTGAAATTTAGTTTGGATTTCTCTAATATACTTCCACCAAGAGAATTTTATGGTGAATTTGATTGGGCCAAAAAATCTGCACTAGTGCAGGCTACAAGGTGAGGCATAAGTCTGAAAATCGGCAGTATTGCAGGCAGCAGGCGCAAAAAAACTTTACAGACTTATGCCTCACCTTGTAACTTACACTAGTGCAGATTTTTTGGCCCAATCAAATGCGCCATTATTCCATCGTGACACGTGTGGCATCTTGCGCCTATTGCCTTCCAGCAGCCCCGAGGCATCTCGGGAAAGCGCCCCCTTAAACGGTGCTTTCCGCAACGCTTGGCTGCCATCCTCGTTACGAGAAAGCACGGGGAAATTCGGACGATCGAATTTCAGGAGAAAATATCTCCATCTTTTACCTGCGTTCCTAGAGACGCCACCATCACCCAAACATCGAAGTAACGGGCCTGGAACGTCTCTCGACATCGAATCTCGTAGACACCGAACATGGTGTCACAGAGATTCGAGATCTCGCGAGCTTCAGAAACATATTTTCGGAAAGGCATTTTCTGCAAGAAAATTGCTTCTTAGAATGCATTTCGGACAAATCTATGTTTAGCTTTAAAATACATTTAAGAATTAATAAAAAAAATTAGCTTTAAAATACATTTAAGAGGTAATCAAAATATGTATTGATTGGAACATCCAAGTTATTTCCAAATAGCGTGCGTATGTATTTTTAAATCTAATTTGATAAATAAATGTAAACCTGTTTTAAAATATAGATTTTAACCAATTTACAGAATGCATTAATAAGATTATACTGAATATAATATAGTTAATAACATTTACAATAATTTTCCAAGTAGGCCTACTATTCAAATGCTTTTAAAAATTCATCGTACAATATCTTATGGTAGGCCTACTGTACGCATTTCCCAATGTAACACATTAGGAAATATATTATTACCTTTTAAATAATATACCGAAATTTAAATGAACCGGTTTACCCTAATTCCTCGAGTATAGTCCGCCCTCGTGTATAGTCCGCCCTCATGTATATTCCGCACTTTTTTTTCAAAAAGTTTAAAATTCATAGAAAGTCTGCCCTCGTGTATAGTTCGCATTTTGCACTGTGCTAATTAACAGTTGTTTGTGTGGTTTATTAATTATATCGCATGTACTGTAAAGTATATTAAATTAAATGTTCAGTTTTATAAAATACAGCATATTTGTAATGATTTTTGTACCAATTCACCGTAATATGGTATAATGGTACCTGTATTTTGAGTCTGAACATAGATAGTCCGCCCTCGTGTATAGTCTATAGGGGATCCGACACTGGTCAAAAACCTTGTTTAGTCCGCGGACTATACTCGAGGGATTAGGGTATTTAAAAAAAAATTTAGTACATAACTTTGTAAACATATTTTGCATACCAGAAATATGTTTTAAATGTAGCCCTATCTCAAGGTATTTTCATTTAGATGTGGGTTCTCATTGGGAATTACAGCAAAGATGGGCTCAGACATAAAATGAAATAAATTTCAATAAAAATTATTGCCTGTACATGTAGCTACTATAATGAAGGTAAATAACTAGAAATTGTGAATTTAACATTTTAAAATTTGTCACTGGTAGGGCTAAAGTTACTTTAAGGATTATTTTCCACATTTTTTCCAATTATAGAATAGGCTATAATTCATCAAACTTGTGCTACTCTGATTCTTGTATAATTCTGATTATTAAATTTCAAATTATTCCTTGGATATCAGCATACTGTTTAGAACTTTTACACCAATTTTACGAAATTTAACATATTTGTTTCCAGAAATTCGCAAAATTTAACATTAAAATTATTACTTTTTTATACAGTATTTTACACACAAAAAAATTGAATTTTTTTCATTGATTTGTATTAAAATATTCTTCATTTGTTTACTTTCAATTTTATAAAGATCTTAATTTTCAATATTCAAACATAAACAAGCGAAAATCAATAAACACTACCTAAAATCATCAGAAAACAAAGAAAATTAGCAAACTTAAATTCGTCAACCAAATTCAAGCCCATTTTCCTGCAAAATGATAGCATTGTACTTTACATGTAACAATATATTGCTAACGATTCACCGATGAATTAAATGTGTGTAGGCCGATTGACCGAGTATAATTTTATAAACCTATAATTTAGATGTTTTTGTTATAGATTGATCGCAAGTATGAAGTAGGAGTTGGGCCCGAAAAACACATTCATCACCCAGCTGCTCTGCAACTGCAACTTCGTTATCAAAGGTTGATGATTGTCCTAAGCAACCGGATTATCTTAACTGATTTAACGAATTTCAAATTTAAGTAAGTGGTTTATATGATTATTAACTGTTGTTACAAGAAAATTTTCATTCACCATCTGCGGATAAAATGTATTTTGAAACGATTTGAAATTGACGCTGAGGTCTTTTCTAGATCAAATGCATAATTCAAGAGTAGGAAGTTGGAAAATTGCAATAAATTATCCAATTGGAAATAAGTTATTATTTCTAACCGATATAAACTTTTTGCCAGAAGCAATTACCGAGCACGCAAACGATTGACATCCTTGTTACTGGCACGCAGTATAAGAGGGCAATGACAATTTCAGTTATTTCTTAGTAGAATACTTCTTCAATACCAACACAGCAATGTATAACTTACAAAATGTATTACTGTAACAAACCTAATTTTAAATGTATTGTTAAAAAAATATTTTCTTAAAAAACTTTGCAAATATATTTTGCATATCAGAAAATTTTTTAAATGTATCTAAATTTAGGTTTCTTGATAGATTTTGCAAAAGACATTATAAAGAAAATACATCTATAAAATTATTACTAAACAATGCAATATGGAAAAAAGCATTTTTTAAAAATAACTATTTAAGAATTGTATTTGCAAATAAGTTTATATTTTGTGTAGGCCTAATGCAAATAAATTTACAACACTGCATCAAAATAAATATTTTGCTTAACATATTTAAAATATAGGCTACTTCAAAATTTGTCACATTACAAAATGTACATGTACAGTATACCACATGATAATGCACAATGAGTTTTTCAAACCATTTCAATAGAAGGCCTACTTTGGAAATGTAATGTATTTTAAATGTTACTAAAAATTTCATGTTAATGTTATTTTAAAATAGGATACATTTATTTATAAAAATAAAAAAATGCATATGTAGCTTACGATATTTGTAAATAATTTGCATCTTCAGATCTATAGGCCTACATATATACTTCTAATAACCTGTAAATGTAATTTAAAAGATAAAAATTAATTTCTCCATAAAGCATTTTTAAAAACATTTTTATTATAGAAAATGCATCTCCAAAAATAGATTTCTAAAGCTTTTTTTTAGATGTGGGAAATCATAGCAATTACTAGTCAATGAGTCTCGCACTGAATTTGCTGAGGTAATACAGTATGTTGTGGTTGTCCAAACGTCATATAACTAAATACTGTAATTTAAAACTCACATTGCGGTTACCTGCATACACTGTAGCATAATTTAGTAGACATTGTGGTAAACCACAGAAAATTTATTGCTGCACAATGTGCTATAAATACAACATGTGATAATTTTATTAGAAATGAGGAAGAGATTTATAACAAATTGCGCATCGGATTATCCATGAGCATTAAGATTAAATGGTTACATGTTGCCTACAGTAGGCCTACAGCACATCTAAAATATATTTTTTGAAGTGCAAATTTCAGCAAACAGTATTTCTAACAAAAGTGTACATTATTCTACATTTGGAGCAATGTATTTATAGGTTGGTCGGTTTATGGATTTTTAAGGTTGGCCTATTTCCACCGGAAATAGAAGAAATTGTAGAATGTATTTCTAGCTTTAAGTTATATTTAAATATATTTCAAAATATGGATAGATTGGAATATTCAAGGTAATTCTAACTACATCGCTAATATTATTATGAAATTGATACTGCAATGCTGAATACTTTTTTCAATACATTGTTGAATATATTATGCGAGTAGGCCTACATTTGTAGGGGAGACCGGGGATAGTTGGGACACGGGGCAGAGTGGTACAACATTGATATAAAATCAGGTTTAAGCAGCAA
>JAQGBX010006999.1:0-11875 GCA_034698745.1 Megaphyllum sjaelandicum | reverse complement strand
CTGCAGTGCCCCAGGGACCAGAAACAGCGTTCAATGTACAGAGTACAGAGGTGTTCAATGTAGCCATTATAAAGTCTGTGGGAGTGTCTGGGACCCACCAAAAGTGTTCATAGTAAAGAGGTGTTCAAAAAGTGGCAGGTTTCACTGTAATACATATAGTTAAAGGTAAAGCATCAAGGGCTCTTGATGCTTGATGACTGTTTTATGTTTCTTGAATCATACTTGGTATACCAAAGATGGACATTAGTTTTAGTAGATTGATTAACCAAGACTATAACGACTAAACATTCACGATGTTATAGTCATGACTAACGAATGATTTGGTTAATACTCATCCGGCCTTCATATCTATTCTAAGGAGCCCGTTATATGACAATAGAAACCTTTTTTTTTTCAGAAAAAAGGGAACCTACATACGGGCACTCTACGTCAAATGACGCGTTTTGCGTCATTACGAACGGGATAAAAAAAAAATTCCCCGAGGAAAAACAAAAGAAATTTCCGGTCACGGCGAGGTAACATTTCTGTCATGGCGTATTCAAATCGTCAATGTGGTGTACACCGAGTGTAGGCATAAGTTTGTAAAGTCTTGTTGCGCCTGCTGCCTGCAATAGTGCCGATTTCACAGACTTGTGCCTCACCTTGTAGCCTACACTCGGTGTACACCACATTGGGATTTGAATACGCCATCATATATTCTGCCCATTAATTGATTGGCATTTTCCCGATTAGGGGTCGTCCATAATTTACGGAGACAGCCAAGGGGGGGGGGATGACTAGGGGGTTCTCGTTATGTACACCATTGTCCACCTAAGGGAGGGGAGGGTATATTACAAATGTCCACATGGACACATGCACTCTTTAAATTAAATTCATTAATACCCTAAATTTAAATGGTTCGCGTCATTAAAAACAACCATTTCTCGGTTATTACATTAATAAATCAGGGTATACCTCTAGATATGGAAAACCTGGAAAAGTCAGGGAACTTGAAAATGTCTAGTAAAGTCACTGGGAGAGCTCAGGAAAGAATGACTTATTTTTAAAAAGTCATAGAAATTCAACGCAGTCATTTCCCAAGCACAAATTAGCAAGAAAATTCTACGTTTTCCGAGGACAAGTTTTCAAAATTCTGCACGTTTTCAGAGACAATTTTGGGAAATTTTCCACATTTTCCGAACCTCCGAGGACAAAATGGCACAATTTCCCAGGTTTTCTGAGTACATATTTTCAACATTTTCCTAGCATATTTTTTTCAGGCAAATGTTATTCAAATTTTTTGCATTTCTTTTCTGTTAATTTTCAAAATTGAGTTTAAATCAAATCAATTATTAATTTCTTAATTTGATACAAAGAAATGTTTTATTGTTGATGGCATTAATTTTTTTAAAATTCAATCGCAATTTTAAGAAAAAATCGCAAATGATTTAAAAAATATTGCAAACAATTAAAAATAAATTCCAAAATTCGTAAAAATTTAATCGCAATTTTAAAAAAAAATCGCAAAATAAATTGAATTATTTTTTTTTTTTATGATCTCAAATTTTTGAAGATAAATTCGCAAACTTGTCCGCATTTTTTTTAAAAAATTACAATCTTTTTGGTTGTATTTTGAAAATATAATCGCAATTGTTTGAACTTCATTACTACGACCCACCCTTCGAGACCTTCGATTCCTCTTCAGAGCCTTTTGAAAAAGCCGGTCCGGATTGCGTAGTGGGTAGCGAAGATGCCTCCGTGGATGGTAGGTCGCAGGATCGAATCCCAGTAAATATTTACTAACAAATTTTGTGTTTATATACGTGTTATTGTGCAGATAGGTTTCGAGATTTAGAAGTCTTATTTGCAAGTACTTAATGTGACATATTAAATGTATAATTAAACACAGGATCCCATAAGTATTAAAATTACTTTATAAAAAATAATGAAAGGTCAAAAATGACAATTTTAAGTGCTATAATTCTTACTTTTTTTGCATATATTTCTTTTATATTTTTCTCATGTACATTTCAATATAGGATATATGCACATTTTTTTCATTAGATTTTTTTCATATATTATATACAGTATAAACATAACGTTTATTTATTATATATATGATTTATAAATAACTTGTTTCAATTGTGACTTTTTATTTATACTTCGTTTATTTATTTATACTAAAAAGATTTGGTATTACGGAAGGGAGGGGGAGGGAAGGCATTTATTTATCGATCATGGGCTTTTATCAAAAAATAAAAATTCTACTTCAATTATTAAACTTATAACAATCCTCCGAAAATTCTCTTTGCCACTTTGATGTCTGTGAGTAAAGCTACACCACGGAAGCAGTGCAGCGACTGCGGTGCCGCTAATGGTCTGCCTATGTTTACATTTGTAAAAAGTGAAGCCCAATGGAAATTAGGCATGCAACAAATGTAAGGCTTAGCAAACAACGAATATTATACTGGAAAGATAAAATAAACGAAATATAACTGGAAAAGTATTATGGCACGACACAAATTTAATAAAAGCCAGATTATGTATTAAACATTTTAGAATTACTTATAATGCTTTGGCTGAACGACAGTATTCATCATCACTATGATCATCAAGTCTCATGAGAAACAAAATGTTCATATAAAAAGACTTTCTCTTGTTTTTTAATGACCATTGTGGCTTTAACAATGACCACATCGTTATACTCTCGAAGATCTGCATTGGCTAGGTTCTGGCTCCTTTTTATTCTTCCCAGATTAGGAAAAAACCCAAGGCCCGCGTGGCCCTTCGTATACTTTCCCGATTCGTACGTGTCCGT
This sequence comes from Megaphyllum sjaelandicum, assembly GCA_034698745.1. NCBI lineage: Eukaryota > Metazoa > Arthropoda > Diplopoda > Julida > Julidae > Megaphyllum > Megaphyllum sjaelandicum. The sequence continues at coordinate 9,078 of JAQGBX010006999.1, read as the reverse complement.
CGGATTAAGGCTGGGACCACGTCCATCATTTCCAAAGACATTATTGCGAAGTATTTTTTCAATTTGTTTGACGTCTATGATTGGCTCCTCTTCCTCGAGTGGCTTGCAGTATAGAGGAGGCTGGACTTCACTTTCGCCGTCCCAATGTTCGTTGATAATTATCTTGCCGTACGTATCGAAATTTTTTTCCAGAAGTTGTACCAATTGGGAGAGGACATCTTCCCAAGTGGGTTGCGGCTCATCGGGATCATCGTGAACGGGTAGCCAGGAAAACGCGATGGCTTTAGATTGCAATAAAAGAGTGCCTGGCTCAATATCTCGCTTGGCCACCATATTGCGTTCCGACCATTTGCGTTCTGCATCGAGTTCTATAGGGCCGAGAAAACTCTCACAAAGCATAGGTTTTCGACGGCCATAGGTTATGATACTGGACATTTCAGCTTTGTCGAATGATCTACTCCGCTTCTGTTTCAGGAGTATTCTGGATTCCTCTAAACAATCTTCAATCACCGCCTTCTTGGCATTCTTGTCAGTCTCGGCTCGTATGTAAATTCTTGCTGCGCCGACGTCCGTTTTTCGTTTTTTACTGGCTTGACTCTCCTCGCCGGCGTCTTCTTCTTTTTCTTCTTTTTCTAGTTCTTCTAAACATTTTTCCAAATGGCCGACGGCCTCTTCGTAACGTTTAAGACCATGGTAACATCTTCCGGTTATTTCAATCGCTTTTTTGTGGTTGGGATTGTCCGCTAAAATCTTTTCGGCAAATCCCAACGCCTCATCCAAGAACCCGCCCTCAAACCTGCATTCCATCATGTTCACGGTAAGTTTGTTCTTCGTACGTTCTTCCGTTTCTTTGGCCAACAGACTGGCGAAGCAGTAATATGCTTGGCGATAAAGAGAGTTCTTCAACAAAGACTCTGCACGTTGCAGAATCGATTCGGAGTCAATTTTCGATGCCAAATCGAAATTACTGCGCCCCTCGTCATCCATGACCATGACCATATCTGAGGGACTCCCAGCGAACAACAGGGAGTCCCCGGATCGATGTATGTACATAAAGGGTTCCTTCAATATCAACCGAGTTCCTATAGCGAAGCGGTCCTCAACTTCTATTTCATTTACCTCGATCATAAAATGGCGGATGGCAAACAAAGAGAAGAGGCCTTCATCACCTTCAACAATGGTGGTGAGCCAGCGCTTTCCTTGGGGGATCTGCAATATTTTGACGGCTACGCAAGTTCCAGATGCATTGCGATTGACTGTGAGCTCGTTCAAATTTATTCTTTTGAGATCCTTCACCGAAGTGTAGGAGACTTGGTACTTGGGGACGATATCGGTTAATCTGAAGTCGTCCCTTTCACATTCTGAACTATTGAAAGAATGGCCACTTTCCTGTTCATCCGGATTGTTTTCCCAAGTCTCATCCATATCACCTAGGTCAAAGTTTTTCACTTTCTTGAAAAAATCCGAGTCGTGCAATTCTTGCTCATTTTTATCTAAAGATACCATCCTGTAAAAAAAAAAAGAAAAATTAAGTTTTATAACTGATTGTTTGGTTGGTGATTGCGGCTTAAGGGCGCGTTAATTTAAAAATGCGTCAATTGAGCATTTCGTCTCCTCGTTATTAAACCTTTCGGGAAAATAATTCAACGCAACATCGTAACGAACGTTCAAAAGCTTTATGCATCCTCGCCAACATTTTATTGCGACAAATTTTTAAAATTCCAAATTTATTTCCCCAGTCATCTCGAAATTAAAAAAAAATTCCACGAAAAAGATGAAAATTTCAATTTCAGCTCCAATTTAAACACCAATTGACAATTTGGTCAAAAATTTGACATTTTGAAAAAATTAACGTAGAAAAAAGGTGAAAAAAAATATGTACTCGGGTAATGTGGTAATTTTTGCAAATTAGCACCTGGAAAAACGTGGAAAATTCTGCAAATTTGCCCTTGGAAAAACGTGGACAATTTTGTACCCGGAAAAACGTAGAAAATTTTGCAAAATAGTATAGTTTCAGGAAATTTTGCAAATTTGTACACGGAAAACGTAGAGATTTTGCAAATTAATACTTGGAAAACGTGGCAAATTTTTACTCGGAAAACGGGAAAATTGTGTAAATTTGTGCATGAAAAACGTGGATAATTGGGCAAATTTATGCTCGGATAACGCGGACGAATGTTTTGAATTAATACTCAGAAAACGTGAAAAACTGTAAATTTGTACATGGAAAACGTGGAAAATTGCAAAACGTAAAAATTTTTGAAAATTTATTGACGAAGAACTTAATACACAAAATACGTGGAAAATTTCACGAATTAATACTCGATAAACGTGGAAAATTGTAAATTTGTACATGGAAAACGTGAAAGATTTGGCAAATTTATTCTCGGTAAACGTGGAAAATTTTACAATTTAATAGTCAGAAAACGTGAAAAATTTCGCAAATTAATACTCGGAAATCGTGGAAATTTTATTGCATATGTGTACTCGAAAAATAGGCCCTGAGTTAACCTCGTATAAGTATTAATTTTGGATCGCCGTGACTGCGTTGAATTTCCCTGACTTTTTCAAAATATACCATTCTTTCCTTACTTTTACAAACCATTTTTCAAGTTCTCTGACTTTTCCAGGTCCTTTTTCAAGTTCCCTGACTTTTCCAGGTATTTTTTCAAGTTCCCTGACTTTTCCAGGTATTTTTTCAAGTTCCCTGACTTTTTCAGGTGTGAGGGAACCCTGCTCGAGCTCAATGTCCTTTCTCCCAGGAGAGAGATCGAGCCTCGTGTCTAAAACCCCTAAGGGCCGGTTGCACCAACAGAGGTTAAAAATAACCCAGGGTTAACCCACTGCGTAACTCTTGTTAAACCCACTGTTGTGTTGCACATGCACGGGTTAGGTTAAAAAGGAAGAGAAAGGTTAACCCAGCCAGTAGGCAGGGTTAACCTCGGGTTATTAGGAAAAACAGCATGGCGGACACTAGGGATAAAGCTAGGGAATTGCGCGCGCACGTGGAAGCCAACGTGCGCAATCTGGCAGCATTTTTTCAAAATTACTTCCATTTCTGTGTTCTATTTTGGTTTTAGAAGGGTTTCGTAACCCTGGGGCTATTTCATCAAGAGTTAATTGGTGCCACGCAAACCTTTAACCCGGAGGTTAACCTGGAGGTAAATTTTGACCCAATGTTAGTAAACCCAAGGTTTTTACCTCGGATGGTGCAACCGGCCCTAATTAAGTCATTGCGGAAGACTAAATTCACAAAACCGACGATTCCATTCGCAAACTCTCACGGATTTCTGAAAGAAGTCTACGCTTACCTAATTCTTTCAGATGGGCCTTCTTCGAGTTGTTCCAGCCCGGCGCTATCGGAATCGTTGCTGCCATTGATGACGTCCTGGGGGCTGTTGGTGGCATTGTTGTTCGACTGAATCTGCTTAGCCAGGTGGGGGGCGAAGAAGTCGTCGGATCCGTGGGTTGGCGATGAAGTCGCGATGTTGGAGATTTCTGGAAAATAAGGATTTCCGGTCATGGACCTCCACATGAACCAAGCATAGACAATAACCCTAGAGAAGTAATTTTCTGTTTAGCTCGTCGGCAATAATTCGAATAAAGTCACCAGCTCATCGACATTATCCCTTACGAACTGACTGCTCAGTCAACAATGACCCTCAAGGAATAATTGCTCAGCTTGTCAACAATGTCCCTCAAGAACTTTCTGCTCAGCTCATCGACAATGACCCAATAGCAGTAACTTTTTAGCTCTTCAACAATGACCCTAAGCGCATAGATGACAAACTATTAAAATCAACTCACGCGTCGAAGTCTGCGAAATGAACTCGTCCTGGAACGACGAGCGGCGGCTGGTGTCCGAGCTAAGATTCTGTATAGGAGAAGACTGTCGGTGTTGGGAGAACTTTCCGAACCGACTTCCGCTCAATCCTTGGCTGCTAGTCTGCAAAAAGCGGCGAGAAGATGAGTGCTTAGCGTCTAACTCGATAATCCAAAAAAACAAAAACGAGATTGTAACTCACGGGCGAGAAGATGCCATGAATGGTGTCCATCTTGGAGTAATCTTCAGAGTCGAAATCCGAAGCATTGGCGGAATGCTCGTCCTTCTCCCTGCCGTCTTCCTTCTTGGCGCTTCCACCGCCCTCGCTGTCTCTGCCCTTGCCCTTGTTGAGATCAGTGGCGCTCGAGGGCCTGCTGGCCGGTTTGGCTTCCATCTTATCCTTCTCCTCTACCTTTCCGATGACGTCTTCCACGGTCGGCGTCTCATTCTGGCTGGTCGGTCCGCCGCTGAACCGTTCAGGCTCTTCCTCGTTGCGTCTGAAACCTTAAAAAGCATTGGAAACGGGAGTTAACGTACTGCGTATCAGCAAACACTATCAGCCAATTTATTCTCAAAGCAAGGGACCACGTCGAAAGATCCTCCCCCCAAAAAAATGGCTCGGGGTCCCCATAAGCCCCACCATGTCCAGAGATTTCTTGAGGCCACTCAAACACCCGCACCGAGGGCTCCAGAAAGAGATCCTCAAAGACCCCACGCCTATAGGGCTCCCCAAATAGATCTTCAAAGGTCCTACGCCAATGGCTTTCCTGAAGAGACCTTCAAGACCTTGCATCTAGGGTTCTCCTGAGATCTTCAAGCCCCCTCCTCGATATCTCTCCTCCAGATACCCCAAAAAACCACGAATTTTCTTCCCAACCAAGATGGACTCTTTACCTCTGTCTCCACGGCGCTCGTTGTCCCTGTCCTTGCCGGATCCGTCCTGCTCCTCCTCCACGCGCTCCTTCGGATCTGCAAAACGTAACCCAGAATGGTTAAAACAACTGATTTGGTTTGCGGATTTTTTTTTTACGGAAGATAAATTGAAGATGAACTGATTTACCATTTTTCTTGTTGAAAATAGTTTCTCCCGATTTATCTTTCACGTTTTTCTGACCTACGAAGAAAAACGAACCAAAAGGGAAATCTACGGCCTCAAAAATTTCGGTCTTCGTTCTCTTAACAGAGAGAGAGAGAGATGTACGAGTAACTTACCGGAAGCTCTCCTCTTGTCCATCACGGCTTCTTTCTCCACGTCCGCGGAGGCTTTCTCCCGCTGGCTCTTCGGCTCGTCCACGCGCTGACCCGAGCCGTCCGAGCGCTCGGACTGAGCCCACTTCTCCGGATCCCAGACACCTTTCTCGCTGCGAACGATTTCAGAAAAAATTGACAAATTTTACAAAAACGATGAAAAATTGTGAGAAAGACTAATAGATTTGGAGAAAAATTGATGGAAATTTAGAGAAAGATTGATAAAAATTCAATTCAGAGAAAGGTTGACAAAAATTCAGAGAATAATTGATGAAATTGTGCGAACAATTGTGAAAACATGAAACCAATTTCAAGAGAAATTGTTAAAAAAACAAAAAAACTGATGAAAATTGCGAGAAAAAATGATAAAAATCGTGAGATTTTTTGATTAAAAAAAAATGATAAATTTGGAGAAAATTGTAAGCAAAAAAATGAAAATTGCGAGAAAATTTATGAAAACTGTTAGAAAAACATGAAAAATCTATGAAAATTTCGAAAAAATACCACAAAAAACTTCGACAAATTTTTCACATCATTTTTTTCTTATTTATAAGAGAAAAAATGTTAAACATTAATTAAAATTGAGACAAAATTCGAAAAAACAAGACATGACGAGGCTCGGTGAAAAAAATGCGAGAACACTTTGTGGAGAAAAAAAAAAAACAACACAAAATTAGGGGTAACAAAATTTGGATAACGAAATTGTTGGCAAAAAATTGAGAAAACTAGTTGAGTAGTTGCGAAAAAATTGAACAAAAATTTCAATGAAACTACAAATATCAGGGTTTCGAAACTGGACTTGGGGGAGGGGGGGGGGAGGAAATACGCCCAAAACTCACTTAAAGAACCTGGAATCGAGAAACTCCGGTCTTTGGGTGGCCATCGGAGTCTTTGACAAGGCATTCAGTTGTTCCTATGGTGGTCAAAAAGAACGGTTAACAAATCAAAAACGATGTGAAAAACTTGAAAACTCCGATCTCGCATCTCAACGGGATCGTGCTTCATTCTCACCTTGCTGTATCTGAACTCGGGCTCGGAGGGCGCCTCCTGCGCCCCGGCTCCGGAGATCCCGATCTCAGTGGGGATGCTTTTCATGTTGCCGCAATCTGTCGAAGATACAAAATAGAGAGTTTTAGCACACCAAACGTTTTATACTCACGAGAACGTCATCTACGGAAGATGAAGTTCTCGTGAGTATAAAACGTTTGGCGTGCTAAAACCGTGAGACAACGAAAGCACAATTTCGAGACCTTCTGAGCATCTCTTCCATGATCCTAGCCTCTAAGCAGCCACATCTAGTCACGTTAGCCCTTCGAGAACAGTTATGCTTCCGTCAAGAGCCAGTACGAACCCGCTCCGAGGGTAGGAGACGAGTTGCTCAACGAAGCAGCTTTCTTAGGTACGAGACGATTTCTTCCACGATCTTAGCCTCCAAAGCAGTCATCTCTCATCGAGCGGACTTTTACGTGTTCATTAATAATGTCATCTTCCTTTCTGAGATTGACAATAAATGATCGTGTATAGGGTAATGAAATTTGGAACTGGTGTCATTACGCTCTATGACATCATTACCGAACCCTCAAAAGTCTACTGGAATGTTTCGCTTCCGGGAGTGTTCACCCAAAAATTTCATGCATTCAATTCTCCCGACTTTTTCAAGGATTTTACACCAAAAATTCCATAACTGATGACAATCGGTTCAAAATTAACATGATTGGACAATGTTGTCTGCACTTTTTGCATAATTTACAATCATGTCAATTATGGAACTTTCAAAATTCACGTAGGACAACGTTGAAAATTATGCAAAATTCGCGCCAAATTTTTTGGAAGTTTTACGAATTTGTACCCGGCAAACGTGGGAAGTTTTGCAAATTTGTACTCGGAAAATGAGCCCTGAGCTAATCACGTAGCAGCATTAATTTTGGATCGCGACAACGCGACCAGACGTTGAATTTCCCTGACTTTCAAGATAAGCCATATTCTTCCCAGACTTTTCCAGGTCAGAGGATGGAGACTCACAATAAAGGATGCATTGTTGGGGCATGATCTCCTCTATGAAAGGCTCTTTCAACGCTATTAAAGTTCCTATTGGGTATAGATCACCCATAATGACTTGAGAAGGCTTGCAAAACACGGCGAAAGTGAAAATTGACAGTGATCCAACGTCGTCTTCGACAATGGTGGTAAATTGTCCTAAACACTTATTCTTAATCGGAACACTTGGATCATGCAAAGGCTGTAGCACTACTGTGGTCCGTAGCATTAAATAACAACCTTCGTTGTTTTTATTTATACGCTCCATTTCATTTAAATTCTTTTTTGTCAATCGTGATATTTCAGTGCTGGAAGTTCGGTACCTCTCTCTCATCTCTAAATTTTCCTGACTTTCAAGATAAGCCATATTCTTCCCCGACTTTTCCAGGTTAGAGGGTAGCCAGTAAGAGCTTAAAAGTACAAACTTTTGGGATCGATTATGCAATCGAAACAATTTCCCTTGACTTTTGCAGGTTTTAAAAAGAATTCCCTGAACAATGACAACGTGAAAAATTGACACATTTTGAAAATTTAACACTGGTAGCCTAAGTATTTTTTTAAATTTACTAACGACAATTTTGAAAATTAACGTGGAGTTTTTTTTTAAATTTAAAACAATTCCATGAAAATTTTTTAAACAGACAATTTTGTATTCGGTAAATGTTAAAAATTTGCGCTTGTAAAAAAATGGGAGATTTGCAATTTTTGTCTTCGGAAAACCTGGAGAAAAATGGGAAATTTTGCAAATTTCTACTATTAATTTTGGATCGCCATGACTGCGTTGAATTTCCCTGACTTTTTCAAAATAAACCATTTTTCTCTGACTTTTCCAGGTCATTTTCAAGTTCCCTGACTTTTCCAGGTCCGGGGGAACCCTGAACTAGCTCTCAGGGGCACCACATTCCCAATTCAATTCTTTACCCCGCAGTGAGTATACTTAGTGCCATTCGGCAAGGGCAAAGGGATCTAGACGAGTTAATTCTGATTAAGCAGTCTGGTCAAGATGGACCCATTAAATGTAGGAACTATTTTGTGGGAAACCACGAAAAACCACAATTGAGGATAGCCGACCCGGGAATCGAACCTTAGTCTAACGAATGCTAGACATGAACGCCAACTTACTCCGTCAGTTTGCCAGCCTTAAAATACACAATTTTTACCTATTTGTATTGAATTGAACTGGGTCAAAATCCAACCGAACCCACAAAACTGTCTCCGGAGAAGCATAAACTCGCCTCGTTAGATTTCGCTAAAGCTTCGAAATACGGAACCTAAACCAATTAGGTTCCCCCAGAAATTTCATTTTTAACTTCCCTGACTATTCCATGTTATAAAAAAATTTCCCCCTGACCAATGACAACGTGAAAAATGACCTATTTGTGAGCTAGACGATGAAAGGCCAGATTTCATGTCCAATGCTCAAAATCTCGATCCAACTAGACCAAAACAAACCGAAAACTTGTCTCCAGATCGGATCATAAACCAGCCCAATCAGATTTGACAGTTTAAGCCTTCAAAATACGCGACCTAAACGTTAGAACGACAAAATTACAGTGTAATACTTCAAATTTCCGGCCTGATTTCTAACCCAAATACCGGACCAAACTTCCCCCCCCCCTCTTTCCCTAAAAACGTGTCAACTATACGTAAACTCGCCCCATTTCATATGATCTTTTTCAATATATATTATTTGGAAATATTTCTAATATTCTTGGTGGATTTGTTGTTGTTGTATGCGAACGCCTAAAAACCTTCCGGAATTCCGTCCGCGCCTTATATCAGTAGGTATTTTTAATTTATCTTTATTTTTAGTCGCGCACTCAAACAGTTTAGGAATTTTTGAGTTTCCCCCGTAAACCGAAATTTAAGATAAAGGATGGAAATTACGAGCCAGAAAAAAATGGAAACCAAAAAACTGGACAAGTAAAATCACCACGCAAATATAGGATATAGATTTCCAAAAATGATGC
>JAQGBX010006998.1:0-11877 GCA_034698745.1 Megaphyllum sjaelandicum | reverse complement strand
TTTGGTAGCGCCCCCTATACGGGAGCGTCCGTCTCAAAGGACAGGCTACTACTCAATCCAATCCAATCCAATCCAATAACTCTTACTTGCCAAGAAACTACATTGCCGAATTATGGCAAAGGACATTCACAAAATGACTACTGTATGACAGTGACTGTAAATATAGCTGGGTGTAACAAAGATGCTTTTACTCCTTTTATATTAAAGGTTTACACTTAAATTACACACATTTACCCATGATGTCCAGTAATAATTAAGGGTAAAATAAATCAGTATAAATGATGACATAAAAGTAAATAATTTTTACAGAAAAAACTAAATGGACATGCCACTTATGGCTCCATTTCATTTTATTGTAGAAACCTGTGACAGAACTAAAGATAAAACCTGGGAAACAAAATTAACGAGAAATTGGTTTATATTGCTTGTAAAAAACATATACAAATAAAAGAGAAGTAACGTAAAGGAAAAAGCTCGAATCCCGAGTCATTTAATTTTAAGCACTTGAGCAAAATTTCGAAAATCACTCCCATTTTAAATTTCTTTTCAAAAATTTTCAATTTGCATGCTTCGAAACGTACTGTGTCAACGACTACATTTTTGTTTTAAAGAGAAATCATATTTTTAAGGTGAGAATAGAATTGTACAACTCTGAAAAAGAACGTTACATTGCGATAAAACATTTTATCACCATCTTTTAAGACGGGAATGATTTTCGAATTTTTAACATTGCAGGTATAAATGTATATGGTGAATAGGGGTTGATCTAAATGCTACACCTGCAAAGGTAATAAAACAGGTACATCTGTTATAAACAATGCAAATATGGGATGAGATTCAATTAGTTTTTTAGTTCAAATTTTTGATGATATGCAACCTTTCAAAGTTCACTTATTACTTAAAAAATTGGATTTTGTTAAATGAACCGAACAATGCAGAAAAGACAGTTTCATGACAAGGTTAATATCTATCACAATATGCGCATTATTTACACTGGGAATGATTTTCGACAATTTAACGCTGCGGATAAAATATTTAGGTTCTCCTCCAATGAGATGATCAAATACGAAAAACCATCTTTATATACTTTTCAATTAAACAGACATCACAAAATGAATAATGAAATACGAAACTGGCAGTGATAAGCTGAGAAAAGTGTTCGCTCAATTACATTCCTTCAATGCATATTTTATGGCTGGTCTAATTGAAAAATCAGGTTTAAACAAACGTAATTAGAAATCAGCACTGTTAACACACGAGAGATTTTCTTGGTTATGGGCCCGTTTTCTCTACACCCAAAATACTATTTTTAACACCTATTTCTAAAAATATAACACCCTCACTGAAAAAAAACTAAGACAAAAGAAATTTGGCACATTTTTAGATCAGACAGCTTACAGCAATCTTGTTAACCAAGGAAAGAGAAGGAAATCAAACTTAAAATTATACAAAAAAGGCAAAATTTGTAAAAGTGATATATTCAACGGGTAATCCAAAAAACTTCAATTATCATACTTTTGCAGTCGCAGTCACATGTCTAAAATTCACACAAGATTTTCGCTGCTGCCAAACTAATTAATGCATTCCTTTTACACACCATGACTTCAAGACTGCCATAATGCCATTTGCAAAGCATCTGTCCAAGTCAAACGCTCAAATATTTGTCAATTTTTAATGGTGCGACCTTTAAAAATGAAGGCTCCAAGCTAGAGTCAATTGACACTTTGTTCTTTCTCCGCTTAGTAAGAATTTTTGGTTTGCAAAATGACAAAAATGCCGAGGGGATCAACAGTGGACGCAGATCGAAATATTGCTGCGCACGATTTTGAAGTGCAAGAAACATGAAAGCCAATTACCAAGGTATCTCTTGATAAGTTAGATACACACAAAGGAAACGATCGAAATTATTCTGAAACTGAAAACTCGAAACTCTGAAAGCCTGTTAACGCACTGTTCAGCAATGTGTTCCCACTGTCACACATAAAATGTAAACGTTTTACAATTTAGTGCTAATATGACAAAAAAAGTTAAAAGCAAACTTTTCTTTTCTGCTTGAAAAAATAAGTTCAGTTGCAGTGTCCGAGTAATAAAACTTGTCATGAATACAGTAACAAGTCAGTGTAAAACAATTAGATCTGACATAATACAGATAACTGAAATGTTTGCATTCTCTTTCATAAATTGAGCCGAACATATCTTATAAGCAGAAAATTACATTCAAACATTTCTAGGGTAGGGTTAACAAAAAATAATGCCAATGAGCGAAAACTTGCATCAACCACCAGCCTGATAAACAGTTTCTAACAAAGGAAAGTACGAGCAAGGTGGCGAACAGGAAAACGCCAAGGTGTCAAACAGGAACAGGAAAATGCTCCCAAAAGATAACAGCGTTTTTATAATTAATACTAACTTGTAGCTGTTGTATCATTAAAACGTACTAACGAGACTTTAGTTACGTCAATTTCATATGCTAGAGCCTGAAAGTACCAACATAACTGGTACAACTCCATTGCAGATCACGAACCTCCACATTTTGCTTAGCTATTATTCTTAAAGTTTCTAAGCTGTGCGCTTTAAACTGTAAAAACCTTCTAATCATGCTTTCAAATTTTAGAAGTTTCACTGCTTTTTTTTTTAATTGAAAAAACTATTTTACTCATGCACCATTGCATTCTAAATACAGCATAAGAAATCAACCATGGCACAACACTGTTTAATTTTGGGATAAAGATTAGTGGCGTCATCTGTTTGTTTGTGGATTTTTAACGTTTGCCTATTTCTGCACATGAAGGCTAAATACCAATGCCACGGCACAGTGTACGTGATATAAGTAGGTGCACTCCGTGTCGGCACTTTGATGTTTTGGTGCGAAAACACCGAAGCGCCGTCCTGTTGGTTGAAGTAATCAACTCACTCTCAGCTATGCCCTGCGCTTGTAAACAAATCATAGGCAACATGTCACTCACCTGTGTTCTTTGGTTTCACAGGTTAAGATTGGCATGACTATCTTAGTGATCACTAACCAACAAAGCGGCGCTTTCGGCACTCAAAAAAGCGGCGAGTGCACCTACTTATATCACATATACTGCGGCCAGGGGATGTGCCAGCATCACCTATTGCACATCTAATTTATAGATCATCAAAATCACCAGTGCTATGGCCATTGGCACAGATAAAAAGTATGAATTGGTGATGTGACGCCTACAACCTTTACATGAAAATACAACATAAATTATGCTAAAATACTTGTGCAGTTCTGGTAACTTTAAGAAGCTATAAATGGGATACATTTTATAACTTAGCTGCCAAGAGATTGTGGCTCTAGCATATCACATTAAACATAACCCAAAAATGTCTATTGGCAAATGAATTTTCTGGACTACATCAAAACATTTCGAGCAAAAACGGAAGTTTTATTTATCCCGTCCCTGTTTGAACACCACAAAAAAACGTGAAAAGTACTTAATGTTTTGATAAAAAAAATATTTCAAATGAAAATTGGAAATAAAAAAAATTCCTGCGAGTACACAGGAAGAATTACAGGAAGAAGAGAGTGTCTGCCAAAGCCCCACTTGGGTTCCTGTGCAAAGACTGGCCTGTTAAAAATGCCAGCTTGTGAGCATAGAGGCAAGGGGCAGGAACTCTAACAGTACCCTAAAAAGCCAAAAACATGAACAGTTAAAAACCATATACGAACAAAGTGAATACTGTCTATATCCAGTTAAAAGCTACACCTTTTAAAAATAAATTGAATGGAGAACAAACTCACCGGCCAGTTAAAGTACAAATGGGTTAGTTTGTACGTGAGGCGCTGCATGTGATCCGGTTGAAGGCCGCTGGTATCATGGATCACATTATAGGATGTGGGCGCAACTGTTCCTTGTCGCACGCTCTGTGACACCAAAAAGAAGTCGTACCATTCGGGTCGGGTGATCTCAGAATCCGCAACTGTTCCAGGCAATGGATTTTGAGCTTGTTGGTTGGTTTTCTTTTCAAACAAGCGAGTATTAATGCGCTTTGTGACGACGACAAACGCCATGCGTGGACTGCAAAAAAAAAATATGTGAAAACAGTGAAGAACTGGTGTCAATCTTGACTGTCTTGTGGATTTTAACGTTAACCTATTTCTGCATACATTTAACCAATTAGGTATTATTTTAAGTATGGCCAAACTTAACTGCACCAAATGTTTTCACAAAAACAATGCTGTCAAATTTCATTAGACTAAATGTGTACATGAATAAAATTGATTTCTGTATTAGACAGTCTTACTTGTAACTTCCAATCTGGGCAAAACACTCATGAACCTGGCTCAACTCAAAGTCACGGATGGCCTGAAGCTGACCTTCACCAACACCATCACGGAAGATGAAGACCCGCTCTGGCAAAGCGCCATTCACATCCCTGTAGCGCATTAACCCAGCTGCAAGAGAGTAGAAATATTCAAATTTTTGTAACCTGTTATAACAGTATTCTGCATTTTTCATAGATACAGGAAAACTATTAAAACACATTCTCTTGATCAAGCCACTAAGGTAAGTCACTACTGAACTCACCCTTAAGATTCGCTGTAAAACCATCAATCATTTCCTGATGCGAAGTCTGGAAGGTGACAGCACTGTAATACTTGGTGGCATGAGAATTCAAGCTGCAGCAAATGGCTCCAACAGAAAGACCCTTTTTGGAAGAATCATGGTACGAATCGTAGCCAACAATCATAATATTCTTAAGCTAAATTAGAAAAAAAAATGATCATACATTTATTAACTGTTCAGATTACTTACATTGCAATATAGAATAAAATACTAATATATTCATTAGTTCACTTCTCTCGACTAATTCTGAAATTCTCCCAATTACCTTTGAAAATATCTTTCAGGTGTAAAAATAATCTTTGAATGGATAATTTTTTTTTTACTTAAGAAAACTAAATGAAAAATTTAAAAAGCCGTTTTTTCACCAACACATTTACAATTGTCAACTTTGAATTTTAGGCAGGGCCAAATCACATTAGAAAAGCTGGCTTAGCAGACCATGTGCAAGCCACCGAACGCATACGTCACGTGGATGGCACATAATCGCTAAGCATCTCCGCGTAAAGGTCTAGTGACAATTTAAAACTTATGGCATGCAAAATGGGTTCTATATTCAGAAGGAAAAAAAACACCTTTGACTAAATAAAACTATTTTCACTTAAAATTACCATGCATTACATTGTATTAAAATTTGCTTTGCTTTATCTCAAAATGAGAAAAAAAGAAAAAAAAAGAAAAACTGAGTCATGCCATTTCTGAAGAAGACATTTGAATAACATAATGGACATTTGGATTGAAAACTCACTGGCATTTCAACACACCACGCCGATCCTCCAAGCTTGCAGTTGAGTTGAATGGCCACCTTGGTGCCAACACTCATGTGCATGCCAGTTTTTGTAATAGTTCTTCCTTGTATTACTTGACTGGGCACTGAAAGGTCATTAAAATTTAGTGTTAAAACAAAGAGTGTAGTACAATTAAAACATTAACTAGATAAATGCAAATGGTAACCTGGCAAATCTAAACAACAAGTCTTCTTGATTGCATCATAACGATCCTTTCTGTTATTGGGCACAATGCACATGACTAACTGAAGACCAGGACGGATGACATTCTGCAGCTTGTTGGTGTAATCGTTACTACGATCAGAGTCCAGCACCTCCCTAAAGGACAAACAAACTGACTAAAACATTGTCCATGCAATTTGCAACGATAGACATAAAAAGGCCAGTTGTGTTCAAACTGGAACTGGTTAGTATTGGACGGTCAATAAAACCAACAAATAAAGTAATGTTACAAGTCCACATAATAATCATTGACAATAATTATAAAAGTATATAAGAAATCACCACTATACTTTGCCAAAACATTAACGTTAGTACATTATATATTTTTCAATACACTTTCTATGATGAAAAAACAGGTGAGCTTTAAATAAAACTTGCACTATCTACTGCTAAAGTTTGAAAAACATTACAGCTACAACTGAGAAATTTTAGGACATTCTAAGTTCACAGAAAATTATCCAAAAAGTAAAACAAAACTGCATTCTCTTTAACACACAACTTTTTGAATTCAATCTTGAAATACCTTCAAACTTCTTTTTATAAATAAAACAAAGTAACGACTAAGTCCTATGCAAGAAATTCTTTAACTTAGCCATAAGTTGCACAATGCATTTTGTGAAAACCTTTCAAAATGAGCAATTACCATAATTGACTTAAGTTTAAAAACTTATCAAAGACATTGAGAAATTCGCATTAATAAAAAAACTGACTCACAATTCTGGTCTGGCTATGGTTATTCCCATTGGAGGACCAACTCGTGACAATGCCATCAAGAAGTCATTAGTATTCTTTAGATCACGCCGCGTTGTTATCACTACCCATTGATTAATGGGAACGGGCTGGAGAAGTTTATTGGATCTCATTTCCCTGGACCAATCTGCTGTCTTGGGATCATACCCATACTGAAAAGATATAAATATAATTTTGACATAAGATGACAAATAATTTGATGCAATATGATGTATAATTGTAATTTTTGACACTCACCGATCTGTTTTGTCCTTGAAATATTTTTTCAGAAGGCAAATTCCTTCCCGGAAATGTGACAAGGGTTCTTTCGAAAGATAATGACCAGCCTGTCATTTCCTCACGGATCTTTTCATTGCTACAGATATGTAGAAAGAAAGAAAGAAAAAAAAAAAAACTTGAAGTTATCGACAATTAAAGATCCCCTGTAAGTGCTCTAAACTCATTCACTCACCCCTGGAGACGTTCCATGAATTGATTCAGACTGTTTACACGTTCAGGCGGCGCCACCCGAGTGTGGGTGGCAATGTCTCGCATGATGGAGAAATTTGCTCTGGTTTCATCATTAAGTCCTACAATTGCAAACCTTTGATTATTATACAAAGCACAAATTTCTTATATTTGAAGCTACCAATATGCTACATATAAGTTTTTACCATTTCATCACTTGAAAAAAAAATTAATTTAACTGTCACTATCATCCATTACAGATGTGACGACATTTAAAATGAACGAACAACTTAACTCACCAGTCATGACGCACACTTCTGGAACAAGGACAATGGGGCCGGTCATGCCTCTTGCCTGATCTCTTTTCTTTGGTCGACTAATTAACATAGGCTGCCTGCCATCTGTTATTGTCAAATTCCAAGTCTGAAGGGAAAAAAATCCATAAACTAAGCACAAAAAAAATTACCACAGCAAAAACATCACCACATCAAAATAAAAAAGTTCATTACGTTTCGGTAATAATCTTGGTAAGAAACCTGCGTGCCATCACGCTTATCAAAGGTGTTGGTCGGGTTAAGATCCCAATCAATGTCGTCGATGCGATAAGTCTTGTTGTTATATCTGGTTAGCACAATGCATCCGACCAATTCCTTGGTGGCTATATCCTTGTAGTCCCTCGGAGAACGGTTATGTATGGCCCTCAGCTGATCAAGCACTGTGTCACACCTAAGGATTTTGAATGTCAAATCTGCACACATCATAACACTGTTTTCGTGTTGATGAATGGCAGTGATGTATCCAGGCCACAGCTCCAAACTGAATAGAAGAGCTGTCGTTAGCAGATACAGATTGTAAAAATACCACACACAAATTCAAAAAGGTCAAATCATACTTGTGATGCGGAATGACGGATGCAGCATGCATGTCGAAATAGTAGCGACCTAGCTGTTGGAAGTTTAAATGTCGCAAGTTCCTAGAATTTAAGATTAGAATAACAGTGTGCTCTTAAAAACAGGAATATTAAGATCACAATAAGTTGGAAAGAAAAAACTAACTTTCTCATCTGAATATTCATGATCTGCAGGATAATAGGATCTGTGGGTGGCAGCTCCCTTGTCAATTTCAGATGGATTTTAATTTTCTCACCAGTTGTCTTCAAGTCGGAAAACAAGTCAGTTTCCTGAAAACAGAGAAAGCTGGTGTAAATATAGTTTCTAATAGTAAGCTCCAAGCTGGTATTAATGTTTACAAAGATGAAATTTCAGAGGATATATGCAAAGCCTAATGGGAAAGAAAATATCACCTCATGTTCCAGTTTGGTGATTGTAAAAAGCGCCATGCCATCAAAGAGATAATTTCCAAGCATCGGCCTATGCGCAGTAACTAAGCTGCGCCTAGCACGAATGCCTTCGATATCAGGGCTAAAATCCACATGATAGTGGTAAATTGCCCAATTTGGTGCCGAGCGAAGTTTGAAGTAATTCGCCATTAGCGTGGTTCTCTCACCAGCTTTTCCTGAAAAAACATTTTCAATTTATAAAACCATTTCCAATAACTAAGTTTACTTCAACATTAACAGACTGTCGAAAATATCTGCCAGGACTGATCATTTCAGTATTTTACTCATGCCATCTGTACACACCCCATACCCACAAAACATTTTAGGTTTATGAATCATCAGAAAGTAAAGGGCGTTTCTTTAAATTAATCTCAGACACTTAAGTGGAAAATCTGTCTCTGTTCTAGAATGCCAGAAAATGTGATTAGAAAAAATGGCTAACAAACCTTGCTTGTCTTTGCACGATGGAGGGCGTGTTTTCACCACATCCGATTCCGCTCTGCCACGCCACGCACCACGACCACCTCCCCTGGCGCCGTTATCACCAGCCCGCAAATTCATGCCAGACACATCAGCAGCCAAAACCGATGCTGACGGGGGTGCAGATGGTCCAGGAACACCTAGTGCAGGGGCAAACAAACTGATTATAAAGAAGGAGCAATAATTTTAAAAATTACTGCCAATCACAACGATAAGTGGTAGAAAAGGATGAAAGTAACTTTAAAAAGGCATGCAAAAGATTGAGTTCATCAGCCACACGTGTCTTAATGCACCTATGCCATCTTCAGCTGACAAAATCAGCAAGGAATTTAACCCTTAAATTAAGCCATCCTTTTGCCTCCTAATATCTACATGCCAAGAGGAGGTCGGTTAAGTGTCTGTTTACAATAATAGCTCAGGCAAAAATGGAAAGGATTACAGCAAAAAAAAGCACTACTTAATCAGGGATTTATTAGCCAACACAAGGCTAAATATGCAATCAACCAGGTATGTAGTATTCATTCATTAAAACTATCCTAGAGCAATAGGAATGGTGGTGGGATTTTAACCAAATGAAACTGTTGCTAGCAAAAATAATAAAAACACACCCTCGCCAGGGTAGTCTGATGGCCTCGGGCGCTTTGCAAAAGATCCAGAGTCTGACCTAGCATACTTGCCAGGAGGTGCTCCGTCTGCCACAAGATTTAAAAAAGAGAAAAAAATGTAAACAGATGATCAGCATTTTGTATCATTTAAGTAAAATCACCCTCAGTTGCTTCTCCCTCTTACCACACATTATTGACAATATATCTTTAATAAACCAACTCTAGCTGTAGCAAGTCTCAGAAATTTTAATGAAAGCTGTCCTGAAGTAGCACCTATCTAACAAATTTAGTGTGGAATAAAGCTGGTGCATCTGGTATCATATACAAGTATATTTGATATTGATGAACCTTGCATAGTTTTACATAAAAGAACATCTGAAAAGAACATGGACGAGGGCAAGTTCTGTTGATGCAATAAACGACATTTATACCGCCAAAAATATTCACAACTGGAATATTTTTTGGAAATTTTGACAAAAAATTCACTCATGCTTGCTGCATCCTGTAAACTGTAACTCAGATCTACATGAAAATAGATTCCACCACTCATGGTAAATAACCCAAACTAAATTAATAACCATAGTTGGAATTACATGATTAATAATCTGTATACAACTTGCAGATTCAGACTGCAATTATACATGACGTGTATGATCTTAGCAGACATAAGAGTAGCCAATCTTTATTAACTTTAATGTTCATAATTACGGCTAAATTGATATGTGATCACACTAATTGCATAGTCAGCTTAGACCATATAAAATTACAAACATAAATGTTGCAAAATAATGCAATAGGGGTGCTCAGCCAGAAGCATCATGGATGCATACATTTGATGACATGTGCAAAAAAACTGCAAAGGACTGCCAAAGTTTGATTTGTACAGCTTCTGACTTCCACTATTAAATTAAGTTTTCAGCTGGTATACTTTCCCCCTGCTTTTAAATTTGTTCATGTGCATCATTTACAATTGTACACCATGAAACAAATTAAAAGTATGTAATAAATCCCTCAAGAGGACATATTTATAATTTACATAATCAAGCTAGGTAACCAAGGAGAAAGAACATTTTGTAAAAATTAATGGCAAATAGAAGTACTAAAAACAACAGTTAGTAAAGCATGGTACATGTAAAGTGAGAAAACAAACCTCGATTAAAAATAACTGAAGAAATTACTCAAATTTAAATTAACAATTTGGATGTAAGTGTTTCCCTTTGTAAACCTGTCCATTCCTTTTCAATATTGAATTGAATAAACTTTATTATTATTATTATAAATCGTTTTCTTAAGTCAAAAATCAGACCCTTAAACAAGCCTCGAAAAATAGCTGCTGAACTGACCCTACAAATAATTAAACTCAGCTTAATCTGCTTATAATCTATCACATGAAGTATAGGAAGTTAGGAGAAAATAGCCTTAACTTTAAATGTGCCTATGATATTTTATTGGTGAGAAGAGGGAGCACAGGAACTGAAAGGGCAATAAAAAAAAAGGAACTGCATACCTCCTGGACGGGATGTTTCACCAGATGGTGCCCCTCGGGCTACTCTGCCACCTGGTTGGGGTCGCTATCAAGTAAAAAAAAATTTAAATCAAAGCAATAAAACAAAAAACTTAGATGCACAGCATATTCACTTTGCTAAATACCTGCGGAGGCTGCTGCTCTGGCTGTTGACCAGGACGCCTTCCAGGGTCTGGAGCTGCTGCTCTGGCCCTAGTTCTTCCTCGTGCCCTTCCTCCTTGGTCCGCCATCCTATATTTTATTCCAAATTAAAATAACAGTTTTCGTCTTTCTTTAATACAAATAATTTCAGTACCACCAACAGAAAAGTTTTGATTTTAAGTTAGGTGAAATCCAGGGTTGCTACCGAAATTAGACTTTCAATTTCCCTGACCAAAATTTACCGTTTGCCAGACAAAAATTTACCAGTTCCCTGACAAGAGTGTACAATTTTATGGACAAATATTCCCATTGCGAATTTTTCTACCTTGTAAAAACAAGACGTATTTAAAAACTGTTTTTAGGAATAAGGAAACATTTAGAAAATTTGTATTCGGAAAAATAATTTTTTTTTCAAATTTGCACTCGGAATAACGTGGCAAATTATGTGAATTTGAACTCGGAAAAAATTGGAAAATTTTGCAAATTTCAACTCGGAAAAGCGTGGCAAATTTTGCAAAGTTGAACTCGAAAACGCGTGGCAAAATTTGCAAATTTGAACTCGGAAACGCGTGGCAAATTTTGCAAATTTCAACTCGAAAATATTTGTAAAATTTTGCAAATTTGAACTCGGCAAAACATGGAAAATCTGTTCTCAGAAATTGTTGAAAATTTAGCGAATTTGTATCGGTTAAACGTAGTAAATTTTTCAAATTTGTATTCGGGAAAATGTGACAAAGTTTTAAAATTTTCACTCGGGAAAACACGGACAATTTTGCAAATTTGAACTCTGGAGAACATGGAAATTTTTGCCAAATTTGTCCTCGAAAACTGTTGAAGATATTTCGAACTTGTATTCGGGAAAACGACGAAAATTATCTTCGGACGCTGTTAAAAATATTGCGAATTTGTCCTTAGAAATTTTTGAAAATATTGCGAATTTTTCCATGGGAAAACGTGGAGAATTGTAAAATATATACTCAAGAAAAAG
>JAQGBX010006997.1:0-11877 GCA_034698745.1 Megaphyllum sjaelandicum | reverse complement strand
CAAAAGTCATTTTCTAAGGGGCAATAAATTGATGAATAGCTGGTACTCAAAAGTACCGTCAGGCTCGAAAGGGTTAATTATTCTAATTGGCTGAGCTCCGGAGCATTTTTGCAAGCGAGGTTCTCTCGCGTTTTAATTGTTCGTTTCTCTAGCAGCGATTTAATTAATTTTGCGCACTAAATGTTTAGTCGCGGATGCAATTAGGCCCCGCACGCTTAATTTAATAAACGCTATAAGCGCGTTTGTTTTGCCCAATTGTGAAAGCCAGCGTTTCGTGGCCCTATAAATAATAGCCAGTTTTGGTAATGAGCTATTTTTATGAACCCAATAAAAATAACTCGCTCGACAAATTATTTTAAAAAGAGCTAGCGCATGCCTGCATTCGTGGCAAGGGCATTTCTCCTCAACAAAGACTCTTTGCCCAATTTGCGTTTTTTTTTCTTATTATTATTTCTCATTCTGCTTTTAAAATAGTTGCATCAACAAGATGGACTTTTCGTCGTGTTTGGGGTCGTTAGGCGTTTTTCCCATTTTTAAGGATTAGGTGAATATGTCTAAATTATAACGCTCGTGCCTTTGGTATAGAATTGAAAATGTTCTTCTATAGATAGTGTACTATCTGAGATTCTGCGTATAAACTAGTTTTGAACTTATCTCTGCGAGACATTATTTAGAACGAGCCATATCACTTGGGGAAAATTATGTAAGGGGGCGTGGCTTTGCACCATGCATGTCTGGACCGGTACAAAAACTAGTTGTTTTGAAAATTTTACATGACACGAGTGGAAATGTTGTCATGGGCATGTATGTAAAAGTTAAAATGGATATGATGGATATGGATATGTTTGGAATAATTGTGAAAAAAATGATAAGGACATGAATGGACAATTTGACATGGACACGTGAGGATCAGCTGACTTGGACATGTAGTGAAGTTGTCATGGGGATTGATGTATGAAAATGCCATGGACATGTTTGTATACTTGGCATTAGATATTGATCATTTGATATGGACATTATGGAAAAGTTATGTGAACGTGTGGATTAATTGGCAAGAAAATGTATGGAAAAGTTAAGAAGAGCAATAATGCGTGTAATATATAGGCCTAGTTGGCATGGGCAAATATGGAAAAGTCGACAATGATATGTTTTTGGAAGTTGACATGGCGTGCAATAACGGTACACAAACTAGTTGTTTTGAAAATTTTACATGACACGAGTGGAAAAGTTGCGAGTTAAATGTAAAAGTTAAAATAGATGATGGTGAAGACATGATGGAAATGGACATGTTTGGAATAATTGTCTAGGACATCACATGTAGTGTATATGAAAAAATGACAAGGAAATGAACGGACAATTTGACATGGAAACGTATGGAAAAATTGACATGGACTTGGCATTATATAGCCATGGAAAAGTTGTTATGAAAACGAATGGATTATTTGGCAAGAAAATGCATGGAAAAGTTGAGAATAACAATCATGCGTGTAAAAGCTGGCATGGACAAATATGGAAAAGCTGACAATGATATGTATTTGGAAGTTGACATGGCGTGCATCTGGCAAAAACTATGTGGCGCTATATGCATGGGCAAAACATGGACATTACTTCAATAGATCACGCTATTCCATGCAACCTGCAGGTTGATACGTCTAAACATTATTTGTACACGTAGGTACTTGTGCATGGTCACGTTGACTTGCATGGATACACATCCGCGGTCTACTTTCACTCATGTATCGCCAAGGGAGCGCTCCTAAAATAGCAAATCGGATTGGCTATACAGGAAAAACTGGCAAAAAAAAGCCCCAAAAATGAGTTGCGAGGCGTGGGAAACGAAGAGTTGGTGTACGGATTTAGGGCTGCAACTAGCGAGTTTTTCCTCGAAAAAAGCAGGCTGAGGATTAACGGAAGCCATGCTAAGATCTCTCGCTTTTTCAGCGACTTCGGCTTTTGGGTCCTTTTATAGCTTTTTGTCTAGCTTCGTATAAAAGAGCTTCGATGCTAGAGCCTATCGAATATCGACTAAATCTCGACGAGTGATTGTGCAAATGGATTTTTAAGTGGTATTTGCGAGTTCCGAGCATTACCAACCTTTAGTGTTTCCGTCCCCTTATCTATTAATGCAATTCAGGAAGTGGAACCCACTCGTTACTTCCCCTGACAAAGAGGAAATGCTATACCGTTCTTTTACCAATGTCTAACCTGTTAAGGACATGGAAAAAAATGCATTTGAAAATATATGTATATATTGGAACAAGTGTAATGAATTCAGGGGGAGGGCACCCACGTGATATGTATTTCGAAATAAATTTTGTGTTATTGAAATGCCTTGACGAAAGTGTACAAAATGTACGCATTCAGAGTACAAATTTGCCAAACTTTCACAAATTTTCGAATTCAATATTTTTTAAGTTTCGGACGTCCGAATGGGGGGAGGGGGTCCTGATTGACCGGACACAATGCGGACAGGGGGTAGGTATAAAAAAATTGAGGACGTCCTTTTTTGAATGGCCCCTTATGAAATAATCTTGACTTATGTTAAATCTACATGCTTTCGCTCTTGAAGAAATCTTGTTCGATAATAAAAATTCTCGATCACTTATAAAAAAAACTTTGTTTGAGAATGATGGTATAAATTTTCATTTTAAAATGATGCAAATTATTGATTACTCATGGGAAAATTTTGATGGAGAGTGATCAAAACTCTTTTTCGGGGTTACATATGTAGCTCGACCAAGCTTTGTTAAACTGATGGAAAATGACTGTCAACTGAAAGTTTGAGATATGAAAGAAGTGAAGAGTTTTGGTAAATTTTCCAGTTAAATTGGCACGGCAAAGTCACCTAAAAAGTTCAGCAACTTTCAGCGCAATAAACCCTTTGCCAAGGATCTCTCAAAGACTTTTCGGTCAACCTTAATTTCTAAATTTTTCAATATCTGTTTGTGAAATATTTAATGCGAGACTTTTAATTGGATATAATAGTTTTAACCATGGTTGCGAATCTATAGTTTGTTTCAATGGGTACGAGCTATAGCCTATAGTTGCATGCAATTATCCTGACTCCCAGAGATTCCCAGAGTTGGTTGTTTTGGCATGGACGACGCATGCGCCATTCTCGTCCCTGAAGTTATACCTCTTTTCTAAACGTTCGAGGTTTTTTGGCACGAAGGGTCCGATCCACGTGGTCCTTTTGTTGCTGGAGAAACAAGAGAGCTAGCGTAGGGTTGAGTTGATTCAACGTCTAATGCGCCATCAGTGTTTGTTTGAAGAGTTAATGACACTCGGGACTTTCGTGGATCGGCGATGGACGAACCGCAGTTTATTCTGGATGGTTGCATCTTTTCACGTCTGAATGCCGCAACGAGGAACAATTATTGGGACATTAAAATTTCACTATTTGCGCTGCCTGGCTTCGTTCGCCCATTCTTAATGCCCGATGCATGCTTTATACATGTCCACTTAGACCGGATGGAATACTACAACCAATCGCTCTGCTGATGACAAGCAACTTTTTCGGCAATAGGCCTGCATGGCAAGCAGCATACTCGATCTATAAATGTTGGGCATTGTGCGTATCTATACGATAGTACTTCCAATGTGCTTTTCTTATACCCGAAATGAATGCATGATTTCACCGAGAAATTCATGTCGAGACTTGTGTAAAACGTGCGTTTTAAAAATGTATCAGATGCATGCGTTCGGTGTACTCTGGAACAAACTGTTTACAAACTATTATTACATGCAGTTTATGATACATGTATATATATATATGTATAGTGCATGAGCTGAAAAATGAAAACTGATAAGCTGGTAGCCAACAGATAAGAAACTATAGCAGTAACTGATTACAAAATGATACCAAAATGGTGACAAAATGGTATTGTAAATTCATATCGAACTTATACTTGTATCAAACTGATGGCAAACGTGTTGTAGTAAATTGATAAGAAACTTATTGAAAAAGCTGGTAAGTTGATGACTGAAATGTGTACGTGTCTCTGGCGTGTTCTATAGTCACGCAAGACATACATATAGCTTATCCTACAGTAAAAACTCGATTTTATGACCTAATTGATTCCAGGGGTGTTTCATAAAATCGAAAATTTCAGAGAATCGAGTTTGACATTCAAAACAATAGAAAATCAATTTTAAAAAAGATAGGAAACAAGTCAATTAAGTTTTCCAAGCATTTTATCACATTAGATGTTCATGTATATCACTTTTGTTGAGCAGGTTTGAAAAAATCATGAATCTTCTTCAGTTTCACCATCTTTATTTATTTATTTTTTTGTCAAAGCCAAATCCCTTATTTTTTAGTTGAAATAGCTGGACTACTGCTACGAGCAGGCCTCAAACGATGTGCCCTATAATGTACTTAATTAATTTTCCCAAGGTTGAGGCCTGCGTCAGCCAAAAAAACGCACGGTGTGGTCGGCAGGAACCTCGTTCATAAAACAGAGTTTTCATATAATAGAGGATCGTAAAATCGAGTTTTTACTGTATAGCAATTTTCAACTTTACTTTAGTAATGTTATAGATGAACCTCGCATTGAACTACGATAAATTGTTCAGTTTTCTGACGTATTGTCGGAGCTCAAAATTGTACAGATTTAGAAATTTCACCGTTAGTAATAATTTTAAAAAAAAAACAAAAAAAAAACGATATGCAGTATACAATGCATACACGAATACTTGTATAGTAAAATAAGCATCGCATTTTTCTATAGGAAGCGCTTGCTGTAAGCGCTTGCAGGTAGCGTGTACGTATACCGAAATACCGTATTCGGAAGTGAATGTACACAAGTTGAAGATGATTTTAACTGCCACGATGCATTAGCGTAATAAACGTTTGAATCTCGATTTTTCTTTCTCGATATACTTAAACTTCCGTTGTTTTGGCTGCCGAATTTTTTTTCCGCGTCAATCAAAATCAACGTAGTTTTTTATTTTCGCGAGTTGCCATCGTGCTTCAGGTGAATCGGGAGAAAGAAGAAAAATTGCGAGTGCATTGGCGCTCAATTGGGCTGAAAATGAGTGAAGGTAATTACCTTAATTGAACCGAAAGCAACGTTGATTTTTGCCTCGTCTGTTTTCCGACCAATTTCGGTCTCGGTTTCAGACGTTTCGAAGCGTAACAGCCACCGACCGAATCGATAAATCCTTTTCAATTTCGGATTAAAACTCGGTTCGGAGCTCGTATTCCAACTCCGAAGGTTTACACGAGTAGAAATTTCGATGATAATGCCCGGCAAAACACTCGCGAACGACGCCGTAAACGAAACTTTCGTTTTTATATACTATATATCCATTTATATTATTATTATACGCTCCTCTTTCAGCTCGAAGGCTTTTTCATTAGACGATACCCAGCAGAGATTTTAATCCATTCCAAATGCATTCGACGATGCGTTTTTAAATATATACCTTATATAGTATACATCCACGTTTTCGGCATATTTATTTAGCCATTTTAAAACGTATACAGTAGATATGTCATTAGATGCATTCCGAAGTAACATTTTTAATTTAATTCATTTCTCCCAAGTATTCGCGTAGCACTCATCAGAAACGACAGGGCTGCCCCCCCCTTTACTCTTAAGAAAAAAAGGTACTTCATGCAGAATACCAAAAAAAGGTGTTTTGCTTGTAACATATACTCCACCTTTCTAGGTGTTATGGAAAACCTTTGAGATAGGGTTTTATGGAATACCTCATCCATAATACCATAAGAGGTGTTCCAGAATACCATAAAAGGTGTTTTTTTTTTCTCTCAAAAATTTGCCGATTCCAGTTACGTCACCAAGGTTTCCTTGGCGTGTACCTGCTAGCGTATACCTGTAAGTGGAAACATACATAGTAATCACGTGCCGTTTACAATTTTATTTCCAAATTTATATTTGAAACTTACCGGGATTCGATCCTGCAACCTTTCATTCTTGGATACTTCACGCTACCACTCTACTATCTCGACTCGCTTCAGCAAGCCTCACTATTTGTGCCTTTTCCTGGGTTTCCCATAAAGGGTTTCTATAAGCACCTTTTCAACGGTTTTTTGTTCAAAACACCTTTTTAAGAGTTTAGAAATACCATTAGGTGTTTGTAAGTACCAAAATATTTTTAACCACCTCAATATACCTCACAATACCTCAAAAGAGACAAGCAAATACCTTTGGGTGTTCAAAACACCTAATTTCACCATTATTTCTTAGTGTTCGATGCCGTTTCCTAAACTATAGAGATGGCCCACCTTTGGGCAATCATTTCATAGCGGTATAGGTTTTGGGGGAGATCCACTCTGGAGCCTCTGACGCTGCTCGTAAATGACGTCTTGAGAGAAAATGGCGTCACTGTCTAAAACTTGTCTCGCTTAGTATAATGATCCATTTTCGAATCACTAACTTATAAAGCTGATTTCTGACATGCAGGGTGCATGGGAGGATATAGTGCATCGATATAGATGTTCGCCAGGGTCAATTTTTAATTCCTTGGCTTTCTAAACTCTTTACGGATTCGGCGCCGACAAACGTTAGTTTTCACACGCTCGGTTGTGGAGGTATTTTTTATTAGTCCAGGGGGCGCTTTCCATACGCATTAATATTTGAATGAAAATTTGGCGAAATGACGAGCGCCTAGATCGGATCTTTTCTCATCGGCGTGGCATTTATAGGCCGAGCCGCGTTTTCCAATGGCTCATCATTTTGATAAAGGAGTTTCCGATAATGTCGTCTAAATAATTCACGCCATTTTGCCGCAAAATCCGCCGAATATTGAAACGCTTTCGTCCTCGACAGCCGTTGGAGCTCATCAATGTTGCAAAGACCTAACTCTTGCACCTTCTACGGACGTTGGCCAATCCAACTCTCTCTCTATAGGTCGCGCTTCTCTAATAAAACCATAAAAATGATAAATGCCGAGTTAAGAAGTTGAAAACACGGCTCCGAGTGCCCTAGGTAAACACATATATCAACAAAAAAAAATACTTAGGAAAACACGATATAATTCAATTTGCCGTTGAGCCACGAAGCTTTGCGCGTTTTTATCGAGCTCGTTTCTATATAAGACTAGCTCGATACGCGCTCGAAAACCAAGTCCCCAATTTTAGCGAACATCATCGTCCTGATCTTTCGCTTAAAATGGCCGAATGAGTTATTTTCCCTGAAACGACAAAAACTGGATTTTGGTCGTAAAATGAACGACTGACCCACTGTTCGTGCGTCGCGATTCTACGCGGACGAAAAACGATGGACGCATTACGAAGAACAGCCAAAATGATAGTTTTCGATCTTATACCCCCTCGAACATTTCCACGTCGATGAGAAAAGGTAAACGAGGACGTTAAAATGTAAACTGCACGCGTTGGCCACGCACGATACCGCCAATCCCGTTCAAAGATTTTCGCCTTTTTGATGAAAAGGCAAAGAATGTTACGAACATCGAAGGCTTTAAAAGTTAATGTCGAAAGGCGAACATATTTTCAAATATGGAAATTTATTGTTAAAGAACGACACAACTTCGCTCAAATATATTGTTGGCGTAATAATCACGTTAATTCTGTTTGTTTGGATAAATAGGACGTCGTTTGGGCTTTATCCAATGATGTTATATTTGACCTAAGATAATTGTTTCACGGAAACGTACGTGTGCTCAAACTTTTTTACCGTAACACGTAGGACAAAATGTGAAATTAGGAAAATAAAGAGAATGGTACGTTTGCATGAAGTCAATCGCTTTTATCTTCATTGGCAATTATTTAATGATGTTACGAACTTACGATATTGTTAAAAACAGGGCAAACACCTAGAGGGTGCTGCGTTGCAGTACAGTGTTGCACTGCGGTGAAGCGACCTACGTGTCAGCTTAATGCGGTGATGCAATTTCCATAGATGACGTGTTATGCCGCATCCTCCGAGCAAAATATTGCAGAATTTAATGGAAACATTTCTATGAATCACATATACTGTAAATGTTGTTGGACCTGTGAAATACAAAATACATGTTCGGTGCTTATTTTAGTTAAATAAGCTAGTCACGATAGGTCGCTTCACATGCAGTGCATAAATGCGCTGCAGCGCAGCACCCATTTTGTATTTGCCTCTGTTTTTAACAACATTGAAACAACATGAAATAATTGCGAGAGGAGATAAAAGCTGTTTACTTCAGCATTCCATTCATTTTCCATTTCTTCTCCTTCTCCATCGCTGAATAAACTTTATTAATATTAATATTATTAAAACGTTTAACTTCGTACCGTTCGCTACCTTTGCAGTCAAATATACTTCGGGCCACTACCAATCAGAATTCTAGGCATTTTTTTTCAGTCCTCGAAAAGGCGGGATCTGGAATTAGCTAAAGGTATAGTTATTACACCCGCATTAATCGAGTTGAACTATGACGATCTTCCAACTTGGTCGTAAGCTTCGTGTTCTAGCTTGGGTTTCTACGACTGAACGCTAGATGCGTTACTTATTCTCGTGTATTGCCTTTCTACATGTATAAAAAACGTTAAAGGAGGAGCCGATGGACTCGCACTGGCCTTAAACGCACGCACCCTTCGACGGTTCATCTTCTCCTCCACATACGCATGCAGCGTGTACACGCTCCCCCCTCCTCGCTTTTTGCGAGCCTGGCTCGTTTTTAATTGTGGCGAGCCGCCCCTGTACGATCGCTTCGGCGCCCGAGAGTCTGCGTGGCCCGGATTCAGCATCCAGCATCTCTCTCTACTGCATATTGAGCGTCCCCGGGCAAGGCGGATCGGAGGATTCATCCTCGGATCGTTAGCTTCATTCTCGATCAGCCGGGACGCTAGCTGCATGGATCGACAACGAACGCTTCGTTTTAAACGGGAACGAACGCTAACATTTGGATTAAAGTAACGCTCTTGTATACGATGCTAAAAGTTGCGAGTGTAATTTTTTGGGCTCAAAAATTAATATTTCGAGACAATAAAAAGTAGCCTGCCATGGATCCTCATTATTTCGTACCGTTTACTCTAACCTTTCCACGTTTACTTGTGAAATGAGCTGCGTGCCCTCACGCTGAATGGCCAGAAGACCTGCATGTTTACTTAAGCGTGTTTTAATAAATTTACGGAAGCATCGGGAGTTTCCGATGTTTCCGTTAATTTAATGACGTTTAATAGAGTTTAATATAGGGTACCGTACGTATATCGAATGTTCTTCGGACTGCGAGAATTCCCGGAGAACAGCCATTATTTTCGGAAGAATGGCGAACGTGATTTACCGAGTACTATATAAGACAAGAATTCGTTTTCCGCAGATTTAATGACGAGTTACGAAATTTGACGATGGACAATGGTGTTTTTCCCGACTCCTACTGGACCTATTTTTTGGTCAATCATCTCCATTAAACTTATTTTTGATTTCCTATTTCTATTAAGCTCGAAATAACAAAAAAAAGCCAGAAATAAAATGTTCGATGGCTTCACGGTACAGCACTGTCGTTCGTAGAGATTGCCTTCCTTCAAGGGGCGTCTCGTTTCGCATTCGTGATCGCTCTTACCGAAGACGCGCGTTTCTTCGACTTTAAAAAGCATCGTCCTCATCGTCAATACGTTCATCGCACTAATGTTTCGAGTATTTTTTACTCTCGACCACGAGGGTGTGGCGACTGATCCGCGAAGGATGACGTAGGCTAGAAACACCGGCGTGATGCCTTCGTGTTGTTTTTCGGGATTTTGCGGCTACTTTCAAAGTTTTAGCACTATTCCAGTTTTATCGTAAAAGACGCGCAATTCAAGTTCTTCCCTTCGAAAACGATATAGTGGTTACGAAGGACATCCCGCACTCGGTCTTTAGTGAATGCTGGCTGCGAGTGGCCGTGCAATTTAAAGATCTCCTTGAATTCCGCGAATTTGTGGGTATCCCTCGTTATTTCGTTGTCTCGTCCTTGAAAGCCATGCACGCGTCGTTTCGTCCGATATTAGGGATGCGCGCGTCCTGGTTATGGATACGAGTTGGAAGAGAAGAGAGATTATTCGTACTTCATCCGGAGCAAAAATCACTTTCCCTCTCCCCTCGTTGCATCCATTAAATTTGAAAGCTCGCATCTGCGTGGGATGAGGCGAATATTTCGTTATCGTGCCCGACGCGATTGGGCTTTTGGTCAAGGACTAACATTAAGATTTCGCGTGGATCCACTTCGTCACTATACGGTCGAGACCCCTCTCCTTTCCCTCCCTCGAAAGCGCGTATATGTACGATGAAAAAGATATACGAGCCGAATGGGATTCCGAATAAATAGAAAGTTGACGAGCCCCTTTTTGCGCGTTACATTTTTCGGCTCTTAATCACGATAGGCTTTATTGCTAAATTTCGGAGACGCATTCGGATTTGGGGGGAATTCCCATAATTCGGGTGGTGCATCGAGCAACGTCGTCACGGTGACGGTGAAGTCCGCTATCGGACGTCGTAGGACGAATGCGATTGCTTCGTGCAGCATTTTTGAACTGTTAAAAAATCTGTCGAAAAAGTAGATACATCGCTTACGATTGAAAAATAATAATAAAAGAGTGTCGACAACTCTAAAGTTAACGCAAAAGTATACAGTATATGAAGTGGTATTTCCTAATTTATTAAAAATTATGTTCTTCCGATCGAATACGAATGCTTAATCGTTTACGAATGTAGAAATCTCTAAATGAAATTGTTATTAACTCGATAAGACAGGGTCTCGGGGCGAGAAAGATCCCTATATATGTCAGGGGTGAAAAAGGTGTTCGTCGCGTGACGGGATAATTCGTAAATCATCTCTCTGTTCCTCCTTCGAAGGAAATCCTCTTAAATGATGGCCTTCGATTTGGTCAACACGCCTCGTAACGCTGGAGATTTTATATGGCGTCTCCAAATTACCGCTTGTGCACTAAAAAAGAACAATGGACAGGACAGGTAGCCTACTATAGGGCGACAGAAAAACAAGAATAAATTGGCGTCGAGAAAGGGATGAAAGGCGGTTTAGTTGGAGCACTTGTACATGGGTGGAACACCGACGCGACGTGCGTGCGTGCCTATAATATCGGAGACGCGCTCTCGACCCTCGAGACGTTTTGCCGAAATTGATCTCGGCAATTAAGGACTGCACGTATACCCATTTTATACAGGGTGTTTTTGAACTCGTAGTACAAATTCAAACTGGTGTTAAGAGTGAACTGAAGTAAACATGTTTCACCGAAGAGCCTAAGGTCCAAAGGTCACTATTAAAAAGTTACGATTGCTTTAATTTTGGAAATTTTTAACATAGGAGTAAACGGAGATGCCCCTTGCGCATAGCTTTTTTTACAAACGTTGGTGCTATGCGGGACAGTCCTTCGAAAGGGGCACCTCCGTTTACTCCCATGTTAACATTTCCAAAATTAAAACATTCGTAACTTCTTAATAGTGAGCTTTGGACCCTAAATTCTGCGGTGAAAAATGTTCACCTTAGTTCACTCTAACACCAGTTTGAGTTTGTACCATGAGTTCAAAAACACCCTGTAGCCTATACCTTCGCCACTGAGCATGCAGTTCTTATAATGCCGGATTCACGTTGCTTCGACGAACTGAATTTCGTCTTTATCCCCCCCGCCATCTGCAGTCATCGACGACTCGGAAGAGAGTTCCGAGTCGTTTTCAAAACCGTGTCCACCGTTCGTCGATTTCATGGTGAATCCGGCGAAAGCTTTCCGTTCAACCGACATCCCTCTACTGGGGTCGGCAACCCGTGGCTCCGGAGCCACATCTGGCTCTTTCAATGTCAAGATGTGGCTCTCCTACGGTGACCAAATACCATAACAGTCAGGGTTCCCCAGAAATTTCATTTTCAACTTCCCTGACTTGTTGGGGGAAAAATTTCCTTGAACAATGACAACGTGAAAAATTG
>JAQGBX010006996.1:0-11879 GCA_034698745.1 Megaphyllum sjaelandicum | reverse complement strand
TTATTTTGTTTGAAGCACAGATTCATAATTTGCAAAAAAAAACGGGGGGTCCCATTGAAAATTCCAAAGGGATCCCCCATAGGGGGACCGGGGGGCCCTTTCCTTTTCACGTAATTTAAGAGGCAAGTTGATATTATTATTTTTTATTACAATAATTTTTACGATTTACTATTTATTTTAAAAGATATTGAACGAATCATGATAAATGGACCACTCTGTATATACCACCACTGTACTGTATGAAGTATTCCATAAAAAGTTATGTTTTGTTTCATTCAGAAAGCTACCAAGAAAACGAATTTTGGGCTGCAGCACGTGTCCAATTTGTGATACATGTATATAAAAGTAATAACAAGAGGTTCAAAATGAAATATACAAATCGGAAGACGGAATGAAAATATCACAAACAATTTCAAAATGATTTCATCATTATCAGTTTCTGGAAAATCCAGCAATTGCTTGTGATACTTAGCAATGCTAAATTTTGTACGACGTGTCCATGATGCAGTTTTTTCTTCCAACTACATGTATATATACAGTATAAAACAAATTTAAAAATCATATTAATAACGAAAAGAAATAATGAAAAGTCGTGATTTTAAATTTAATATTTTACCTGTGTATTGTATCAGAATATCCAAGTCATACTCTGGCATGTCAATTTTGCACACGTCACTTTACAACTGCCAGAGTGCGATTCGTAATTCGCACGGCTTCGGTCTTAATACCCCTGTCTGGGCCGGAAATATCGCAAATTAACATCAATAACCTTTGAATAATTATATAAAAGCGTTGATAAATGGGTGTTTTCGTGCTGCATATAATATTGTATACACCTAGGCGCCCTCTAGAGGACACATCAAGCCTATACAATAAGCAAAATATATTATAAGATATTACAGCATTTTGTCGAGACAGAAGTCTACAGTGTACGTACACTATAATTTATCTTTAAAAAAAACGTGTCTTGGGTCATTAAGCGCGTCTTCGCAGTTTGCGCTTTTCTTAAAACGAGTTTTTAAGTGGGAATTTAGTCTTTATTCACAAGATTCAACACTTTTTGAGAGGGGACATTATGCACCGAATAAATTCGCCATTTTAAACAATATACATATATTTGCACAATTGTCATAGACAGAAATATTTAGAAGAATATTTGAATAGTAGAGATTCATAAAATTGTGTCTAAAGTAACATGGCTTGTAGGTCAATATACCCCGAATTCGTGAATAAAAATAATCTCATTTGTACGAGATGTGTGAACATGAATAAAACATTATAGTTTTTATGAATTTCAAACGGAGATGAGGAGTCAGATCTAACATGGTCTCAACCTAGGGGGTTAACGGAAAATTAAATTATGTGAATAACCTTATTTCGTTACCCATTTTATAAATGGGCGAGTCAGGAAGAGATTTTCGCGCTTGAATTTCATTATTGGTCATAATTTTAAGAAACGATTTATCTATGGCAAACTATAATTCTATTTGCACCAAATTAAAATGACTATAGCTTTAAAAACTTTTTACATCAAGCTATAAACTATTAGCTATCCCACACGATTGTAAATTCCACTTTGCAATAAAACGTAGCATGCTGATCAAAAACAAATCGGCGAATATTTGTTCACATTTTGTTACATAACATTTTAAAGTAATGAATATGAAAGGCCAAATTAAGTATCGTTAATTATACATGTACATGTTCTGTAAATGCATAAGCGAAAAAAAAACTAAAGAAAAAATCCTAAAGGTTTGTTTTATTGGTAGCTATAATTAAAATGCATACTGTAAATGTTTTTTTGCTTATATTTATCTGTTAGAACGTGGACAGAACTAAAATGATTTTTTTCAAGAGCGTGTAAGTTGCTACGAATTGCTGAGGTGACAAAACAGTTTCTTGCATTTATTTCTCTGCAGTTTAAAAGTTGGAAGGCCGTTTGAAATGGCCTGATAAAATAACTAAACTGCAATTGATTTTAGATCATAGTAAAAATTAAAAAAAAAAAAAAAGGCACAGAAACGCACGAGTTTTGTTTAGGTTAATTACATTCGAGAAAGTACAGTATGTTGGGATACCTGAATTTGGTTTCAAATATACAATATTTAATACCAAAACACGTTTTTCAGTCTGAAATTTTGGTCATAACAAGTAAATATACGATGAACTGGATTAAATTAATCTACTGTATGCAAATATTTAGGTGTACTGTATATCGTTGACCTTTATTTATGCGCATGCTTACCATTGTTATCGGTAAGGAAGGCGTAAAAAGATAATCAGTCCAATGATTTATTTTCCTTCCTATAGAAGGATTATGAGTTTTTGCTTTATAATGCTTAGCTATACAGTATGGGACCATATTGGGGTATGTGAAAATTGGACACATGCGGACAGGGGGGTGGGGAGGGGTTCAAGGAAAGTGGACGTCCGGATGTCAACTTGTGCTTAAACTGTCATCAGTTTTAGATGATAAATTGATTGCATTAGTTTTATTTCTTGCTAGCCAATTTGTTATTTATAAGTAAATTTGCTAATTTCTTCTGCTTATAAAGCCTTCAACAGCTATTTAATACATCACTGCCCCTGTATGGAGAAAGAGTTTATTTTGGCCTTTAAATCTGGGTGGTTTGGTATTTTGTTAGGGGAAATTCCCTGTTCCCTATAATATTCTGTAGATCTGTGGTTCACTAATGGTAATATTTTCAATGTAAAAATTTATAAATAACATATTAAAAATCATAATGCTGTTTTTAAAATTGAACGGGACAGGTGGGGTGTACATAAACAGGACAAGAGGGGAAGGGGGGCTGCAAACATGAAAAATACAGAACGTCCTATATGGATGATTCCTATGTCCCTGTTTTCTGGTACATCAGCCAAGGATCACGCCGCAATGCTTCTTGCAATTAATTCCATTGAGGTAAACTAAAGCGCGGTCTTCTATCTGCATTGCCATACTTTATTCGCCCCCCAAAGTGTCGATCCAGACATCAACAACTAGCGCTTTAGGTCCTACATTAATATACTAAGGTCAGTGGGTCACTATGCCATATATGCGAAAAGCGAGACATTGAAATTACTTTAACGGCCACAGCAGAAGGATGTGCAGATAGCAGCAGGAAAATACCTAAAGGCACGAAATTTGTGTTACATTTAGCAAACTGTTAGGAAACCCGATCAACCAATATAAGGTTACGGAAAAGAAGGGAGTTACGAGGCGAGGAACTGTTTAATACGATAAGTATTTCATTGTTTTAACCCTTCTACTTCCGCATTAGTCCAGTTGATAAGATGCGCAATAACTTCGAAACGAGTACTTAATATGCTAAACAGCCAAGATCGCAATAACGAAGTTTTCAAAGTTTTTGATACTCAAATAAAAAAGCAGATGATATGCTTGACCTGAACCAACAATATCATCAAAGATAAAATATGTGGTTTTACGCCGTCCATAAAAATTGGGAAAAAAAAGTTTGTTTGAAACTTCTATCCCTTCTTCAGACATTAACAACAAATTTTTGAAGAGCCGGTGTCTGTCCATGCGCTAATTAAATAAAAAAAATTGAATCAAGATTGCGGACTGGACATTATACAAATAAGCCTCGTATTTTTTCAATATTAGTCATCTTTCAAATTATCGCTTCCTCTTACACCAAATAACATTTTTTTTATCATAATGTAATTTCAATTACGAGTCTGTACTTTTTATGATCTCAGCGTTTATGTTAAACTCAATAACAAACAGTGTGACCCTTAATGTGCTGTAGAAAAAATAACTTCAAAAGTGAAGAAGGGAAATAAATTATAAAAAATTGTCCAAGCGTAAACAAATATCTTCAAATTATTTCTTCGGGAAAAAAAGCAATACTAGAGCAAGTATTATTGAGATACGTAGAATGCAACAGGATCTCTTTTAAAAACAATGCTTCATTGTTTTTCTTATAAAAGCTATGCAGGTCGTCTGATTGAAAAAAAAAATGACAATCCTTTGGTTACAGTCTAATTTTGGATTTCCACAACTAGAGTACCTTGTGCTAAAACGAATCCTTAATTTAGTGATCATTCAAGGTGTATTTTTTAAGAACTTTAGACCATTAAATTTATATCAATCATTTATGACCTATAACCAATACAAGTTCTCATACAATGTCAAGCATGCACGATTTCAAAGTAAATGTCCAAGCGGCATTGACTATATTTGCTTAGAGCAATTCACACCAGGAAGAATATTAAAAGTAGCAGCAATGGCTAAATAGATTTAGCAAACAAGTCATAATTATACATAATGTTGTCATTCAGAAATAGGCCTTGCTCCTGTTAACACTTGGTTAAAATTTAACGCTGGGTTTAGAAGGAGGAATGCCCTTCACGCCACGATTGTTTACTGCCCAACATCCCTGAGGCATACCCGTTAAGCATGTTTCACGAAATTTGTTACAAGTATTATTATAATTTAGGAGTATTTAAGTTGAATAAAAACTAAAAAAAGGGTGGAGATTATTTGGGATTTGCGCTGTATGATGCCTAAAGGGAAGTTCCTCGCTGTCTAGATCTTAATTCCCATGTTAGGGTAATTTCAATTTGATTACCAGCGCAAAACCCGCAACGGGTAAATTTATACGCACACTTACATTGTTAAAGACCCCACCTATTATTAGTTATATCATCACTGAATAAATTTGACAACCTCCTAAGAACGGTATTTCCTTCACTTCTTTCTGGCAAGTACAGTTTTGGATAATAAAAATTAGATAAGAGAGAAATTGGTCTGGCATGTACTTCCTGAAATCGTAATTTGACAAAACTCTCGTCTTCACATTCAATTCAATTGATTCTTTAATCGGTATCCGTAGCCATATTGAACACATATTTAAAATGTATAAAATACGCTGCTTTATTTTTATCAGAAATAAATTCCTCCCAGTAAATCCAGATAATGAGTTGCATTTTAGCATCCGCACATACAAAAGTGTCAGTACTTGTTTGTAGAGTAATTATAGTGCGACGAACAGTCGCGTGACTTCTAATGCACCTTGTGAAGTACGGAAGGTTTTGAATTGATAGTAAATGAAATTAGTATATTACAAGATATTACAAGAACAGACATCATCTGGCAAATAAAACCTATCAATTATCACGCTTTATTAATAAGAAACCCAGCAATTTCTCCCGCTATAGCATAAATACTATGGTAATTCTTATAAAATCTATGAAAACGGTTTTGGTTGTTGAAATTTACAGTCCACTAAAATTCCAACAGTCTTTCTGTCCACTTCATAAATTCAAAGAATGTATTATTTAAGGGCAAGGAGAAATGGAAATTGAATTTTATGTAGACGAGGCATTGTGTATGCCAAAGGGTATGATTAGTGTTCCATTTAACCAGCCATGGTAAGTAGCAATGAGGCGACGGATTGCAAAAAACGACAATTTTTCACCGTATGAAGCAGATCAGGTGGTGGGAGTCACGTGTTTCTTGGCTTGCCAAACACAATCGTTTGAATCGAGCGTGTTTTTAGGGCGTAAAATGTGAGCATTTGTCTGGGAGTAGCCATCGCCTAGTTGCAAAGCAGGGTCTGGCAGCGGTGAACTGAACAGCTCTACTGCGAAAGAGCAAGTGCATCAATACCTCGTCAAATGGGTACATTTTTATTGATGAATTGCCATTAGCCTGGCCGAAATCTGAAGCTTCTAAAAGAATTTCCCACGGTGTACCAGGTGGTGTGTGAAGTAGCGAGGGCATCAATATATATTTAACTTTCGCTTTTTTTCGACGGCATCAATTTTTCTAAGCACTTCGTTGGCGATTATATTATATTAATTAATTAATTAGCAAAGGTAGAGGATTTGTTCCTGCTTTGCTGAAAAAGGATTTTTTTCCTAAATCACTGGAATTCCAGTATTGTTGACCACGGAAATTGAAAACAACTACGATTTTGGAGAGTTACAAAAACCATGGGTAAGTTCATGCATGTTTTCATAAAGTAAATTGATTTTCTTCAGAGTTCTTATGCCAACAGTTGAATATCGTAAATGCATAAAATCTATAAAAAAGGAAATTTACTGAGATTTCTCGATGCACTTCGTGACCAGTTTTTAAAATGATTGCATCAACTTTTGAAAATCATTAAGAGTTAATACTATGCATTACATTTACACTTGAAAGTACATGGATGATGTACAATTGTACATGTTATAATTCAAATAATTCAGCATATCAAAGTTTTTACTTATTTATTCAGCTAAATCAGACGGCATGAGATGTTCCATTGTAAAGTTTAAAAAAGTGCAATTTTATAAACAATGTTTTCGTTAATTGATCAAATTAATTTACTTTTATTACTGTTTTCAAATTAACCACATTGAAAAGTAAAAATGCAAACACAGTAGACATACGTGTAATTTGGGTCACCGAATCCGCATTCGATCTAATTACCTAATTATTCTTGATATTTTTTTTTTATTAAAATAAAAAATGACTAAACTATAAAATGGACTAAGGTGATCAAGTTATTCCAGGATACGAATAGTGCCTGAAACGTTCCATTTTACTTATTTTCTTTTTTTATAAAACACGCCATCTGATAATTAAATACTTAAAATTCTAATTAGTTATATTCGTTACACTGAATATAAGATATTTCTCAAAGACAACCGTGACCTAATGAGCACTGGTGTTAGTATACACTCTAAAAAAATTGAGGTTCATTCGAGGTTCTTCGGAAAAAATCCGCCCCCTCATTTCATG
The DNA here is from genome assembly GCA_034698745.1 of Megaphyllum sjaelandicum. Classification (NCBI taxonomy): domain Eukaryota; kingdom Metazoa; phylum Arthropoda; class Diplopoda; order Julida; family Julidae; genus Megaphyllum; species Megaphyllum sjaelandicum. Next base: position 5,128 of record JAQGBX010006996.1, on the reverse strand, counting down.
AAGGTGCTTCGAAGCATCTCAAATAAAAATGGCGATCACATCTCCATTACTGGCCTTCAAGAAAGGTTCCATAGTTCTAAAGGTTCTTGGAGGAACCTTTTCAGGAATGTCACACCACGTGAAAGCTGCATTCCAAAACTGAAATTGTGAACTGAAATATTGCAACAAAAAAATTGCCTTTCAAAAAATTATCCTTAAAAGGGTTCAATGCATTAAACCTTTTCAATTCATAAAAAGTCTTTTTATATATACAAATAACTTTAAAAGGGTTCAGTGTATTGAACCTTATTTGTGTATTTGGAACCTTTTAGAAGGTTCTGAAAAAGAATCCTTTTTGGGGTTCTTCGAGAAACCTAAAAAGGTTCTCCTGGTGTAGCAAGGGAAAGAACCTCAAAAGGTTTTTAGAGTGTAACGAATTAGCTAAAATGCATGTCCGATTGACAAGATTGGCATAAACATCATGCGCATTGGGTCAAGCATTGATTTACTAATAGAGATTATATCGCACAAATGATAGCTTTCAGATTTGGTATGGTTAAATAAGAATAGGGTGGATACAAAGGCGTATTGTATTGAAAAAATTTAAAATGTTAATTACAATGTCCCGTAATATTTCGTGGTGACTTACATTTTGAGTATACCGATTAACTCGTGACAATGAAGCATTGCACAAATAATGACACAAAAATATTAGGAAACTGAAAAAGAACTTGCGTTTGACTATACAGAACTGGTCGAGTAAAATGTCAAACCATCATGCCCTACTATCCTATACGCGTTCCTTGTTTCTAGAAACGGTTTTGCTGTAGGCCTACATGTATACTTGTTCACAAGAACTTTTAGCTGTTTCCTTTAACCGTCTCATAATCGATGCAAGTTTCATAATCGTAAATCGATGCAAGTTTCAATCGGATCTGCAGTATGAACTTAGAGAAGGGACAATTATTCCGACTGCTCAACTATACACGTATTGTTCTTTACGGAATGTGTGCGTAATTTTATATTTCATGTTCAAGAATCAGGGTTGCGAATTATAAAACACGCCCTGTGTTATGCAGTTCATGTAAGTTAAAGGTCTGTAGTGGGAACTAGGCTTCAGTAATTGACAAACAGTGCAATACATGTAAGCCCATGCAAATTAGGCGGCGAAATGTTCGTATGCATCACTTGCAAGATTGGAGCGCAAACTAGGCCAACTATTTGCAAATACTGTATGTAATCCAAAAGAGCTCGAAGAACTAGATCATTTTATTGCAGAAACAAACAATTTGTAGTTAGAAGGCGTTTGCTTCGTTATTTATCTCCGCATCAAATGCGTTGAAAATGTCACAAACAAGTTGCACAAGTCGTTTTCTTCAAGGTTTTGCGAATAAATGTTTATAAGATAACGTTGTTCTAAGTGTCCAGATCCTGGAAAATTTCTTCGCGATCAAAGTTGAAATTTTCATCAAAATGTGCATTTGCGAGGCGTTGCAATAGGATGCACAAAAAATTGCCTGAGTAACCCTACCTCACGTAAACTGTTACATATGTATTTGAAATATAAGATTAAGGAATGACGTAGCAAGGTGTAAAAAGCATTTGATATGGATAAAAGTAGACCAAAGGTATTGGCTGATACATGAAAATTTAATTTCATATACATGTACTGTACGTTTTATTTTTTATTAAATGTTAAGTACCCTGTTGCAAGAAACGTTTAGACAGCTAGAATTAAGATTACATGCAAATAATGGCACAAGTCCGCACAATTGACCCTAGAATAAAGAAAATTAAGATACCAAGCATGTTCTGCTTTTGTCTACATACAGTAATTACCATACATGTACAGTAGGTCTCATTCAAAATAAGACTTGCTTCAAATAGAAGTGAGTGTTCGTACTGTTAAGCACACGTGATATACACATTTGAGCAATTATTTGTATTTTTTTCAAACGTTTTTGTCTTCAATATTATTTGGGCGTCCATCAGAAAGGCCTTTTCTTAAATGCATTGGAGCACTCAATTAATCCTAGCCACACAGCACAAAGAAGTAAAATTGGGATTGGAATTTCAATACAGTTTACTAATTTACACTGCACAGCTCACTAGCGCCACCGTGATGATTACTTTAAATCGTGTTTCCTTATCACGTATATCGACTATTACTAATTGCTTGTTTCGGCATAACATTTGGAGCCAAACGAAAGTAAGATTTCAGCATATAAATTTATATTGTCTAAAAATGTTGACCTTCAAATTTCCGGTTATTATTTACTTCGACAGGACTACAGTGCATGCGCTTAACTGCAAGATTTTAATATCAATCTAATTTCCTCGTGCACAAAAGAGATTCGCCTCTTGAAAACCGTTACAAGGTCCATGTAATCCGTAGGCTATCTTCTGCTCGGGTTTTAAAAGCTTACTATCAGCAGTCAAAAATGTTAACCAAAAACTGAGATCAAAGTCTGATCATGTAGTGACCACACGTCTTGGTAATTACACTGCTTCTGAGTATCGGTGAGTCACGCCATCGAAATGACACATGCTGAAAACATGAAATATTTCGGTGGAAAACCTTTAAATGTCAATTTCAGATAGGCATTCCGTTTCAATGATTTAACCTCAATGTTCGGTTCTCACTCACTAGATCCGCGAGGTAATGAAAATAAATGTGTTAGCGTTTAATTAATTGCAGGTCTGTAAGCAGTAACGTGGACAATTAAGGAGTGTTTCCATAAATAAACGTATATAAATGTTACCGAGATAATTAAAGCAGATTAAATTGTCATAGTTTTGGAATTGTAGAGTAAACGGGTTGCTACATTCAAATAGCGGTTAAATTATTGGATACAGTCGTGTAAAATTCAAAATAAGAGCAACGTTTGCGCAAATTTAATTGTGCTTGCTACCTGAATTTTATCTAAATTTATTTCTAAGCATGATATGCAGGCTTTTAATTATTAAGATATTACTTTTAAATATAACATTTCTTCCTACGCTGGGGATAATAAGTAATTTCATTTGACATACAGTATATTTCAGATTTAGTAAAACTGAGATGTGAAATTATGAACATGCCATTTTCTTCTACATACAGTATGTATTTTAGCACAAATCGGAGCAAAATTTAAGATTTGTCCTCGTTAGAGAGTAAACATTTTTATAAATAAATGTAATCGACAACTTTCTAGATTGAATTCTTAGCTAAAGCTATATAGCTACATATTGTTCAAATGACTTCTTTTATGGCTCATTGCATTATAAAGTATCATTATTTTATAAAATATTTCATACATGTGTATACATTATTACATGTATGTAGCACACGACCTCAAGAAAATTTAAAATTAACCTGAACATTCTACATTGTATTTTGCATTTCTTAGGCAAGATATGGGAATCGTGAACACGTCAATTAAGTAATATCTAGCTCTTTATAATTGAAGAAATTATTTCCGGCAGCAATCTTACAAAGCCACAGTATTACACTGTCTTACTTTTACTAAAATAGTAGTAAAATAACTGTAAGATAAATCCAGAAAACTAACCGCACCCTATAATGCTGAGCCGCGTTTTCCGCATTCACCAACCGCTCAACAAAAATGCGCACATTTGGACATATGCTCAAACGGGCATGCATTAAGCAAACAATGCTATATTGTAATTAAAAGTTGGAATTGTCGTTTTGTTATTTCATATCAGATGCATTTAATGGATTACGTGCAAACCTACATGTACATCCTAATATGTCGTTGAAAGTGGTAGCAATTTAGTCATATAAATTGTTAAGTACAAGTATATTTAATTTGAGGGAAGGTAAAATCAAATAAGCCATGGAAAAATATTAATTTAAAAGCCTTAATTGCTTGGAAAGTAAAAGTAAAAAGATTGATTCAATAAACCACTTAGAGTAACGAATATTGGCACTTTTTCACAAACTCTCAAGTTCACAAATTGTCAAATTGTCTTGTACAAGTTTTACTTTTGAAAAAGCACCAAGTTTAAACAACTAACTTATAAGAAATATAAGGTACAAAGTATATGAAAACCTTAATTATAGAATTTTCATACCCTCTCTCGTTATGGAGCAATTTTCTTAGCGCTTGTTATTGCCTTGCCAATCTAGTTTAACTCACTTATTTAAAATAGCTTAAGATCGTCTGGCTTTTCAGTAGAAGAAAATTTATGTTTGTGCTATGCCAGAGGAATAATTCTGTTAGGTTTGCCAATGAGCATATTAATTACTAATTTCAGTGCCGCTTTTTTGATCATTTGACTCATTGGCCGTTTCCTATCTAACCGGTATAGGTGTGCATGCAGTTAAGCTTACTTAAATCTTGATTGAAATAAATTACATTATAAACTTCCAGCTTATGACAGTATGCGTTCTAATAATATTCATGTTTCACAAAGCGTGCATTTCGATTTAAATCAGCTTTATTAAGCACTACACGTACTGTAGGCCTATGTTGCGAGTGATTCGGGATAAATGCGGCTATTAAAGTAAGTTTTGAGTTCCGAGGCGTTCATAATAACCGTTCAGGTAACATCTTAAAATCATAAAAAAATCATTTAGAAATGCATCAGCATTATTGGTTATAGCTTATTCATCGTCGTGCCATAGTTTCACTATATATATAATGGATGGAAACAACATTGTGCATAGCTTGTTTGGAAAAAATAGCAAATACTAGCATAAACAAAAATAATGAGCAACGCACGAACAATCGAGTCTTAAATGGGCGTTATTTCGTTATCATTTTAATAAACATCTGAAAGAGGTTGCTCAGATAATGACCGCGACTGAAGAATTTAAAAAAAAAATAGCCTTTAGGAGGCCAAACGGGAGCTGAAAATATTGTGAACTGCTTGCAGAAATCGCAACGCTCACGTTATTACAGTAGACTGACATTCATTACGTTTAAACGTTACGGCATATTTTTAATTATGGTCGAACGCACATCCTGTTCACCTTATTAAGCTTTTAAAAAGGTAAAAAAAACTACATGATTGGTCTGCATGATATCAACAATATTAAAGTAACTCGTCCAACCGATGTCAGATGACTCGTGTGAGACGGCCTTTGACCCAAGGCCTCCCACATTCCCGCCTGCCGCATGCAGGTTACTAGTTGACCTTTGGGTCG
>JAQGBX010006995.1:0-11880 GCA_034698745.1 Megaphyllum sjaelandicum | reverse complement strand
CCAGCAGACCAGTTCAAACCACTTACTTACAGCCACAACTGCTGACCTTAATCTACAGATTTGAGTACCCCTATAATTAAATTTGAGGCTTTTAACTCACTTTCTTGCAATTAAATGTGTTACAAGCTTCACGGGTGCTTAGATCTTTGACTCAGTTAAACGGTTCAGACATACTGTGCATGCACATGTACACTTGTATCTTAGTCTGGCACACGTCACTAAATCACTATATGATTTCTATATTTTTTTTTATGTTGCTTTACCTTAATCTTCCCGTGGTCATTAAAGCGATTGTATTATACTTAAAAAAGAAAATATAGTACGAAAAACAAGGCGTTCTAACATTTAAGAGAATAACTTGAAGTCGAGTAATCTGACTTTTTAGTTCGGAATTTTTTTAAAGTTTTTCCTGGACGAAAAAGCGAATTCTGGATTGTCAACGAGATAAAACTAGACTAATATCTCAGATTTATTGAGAAAATAAACTCATCTTATTGGGCAACAAGACTCGTTAATCTATCTGCTACCTTCGAATCACCGAGAAAAGATAACTTTTAATCAAAGAAGCTTCTTTACTGAATTGCATTCTGAGAAATGATGCTCGCACGTTAACGGTATGCCAAGAAACAGAAACAGCTATTAAGATAAACGAGTTTATTACATAGATATTTAGTGGTCATTCTTACGTAGTTATTCTTACATAAAATTAGTTTCCATTGCTAGTTAAAATTAATGCTCAATCTCGGTAGTGTCAAAATGTTTCATTTAACTAAAAGTAAATCATTTCACCTATACGACGGACGAACTTTATCTTGAAAGGAAGGGGCTCTCGAAGAAGTCCAAAACGAACTGCGTTCAGAGAAGGAAGCTTCTTAACATCTTCAGCTTGAATTTGGAACTTGTACAACAGGTTGGAAACAATGAGAGCCATGACTTCGAATGCCACTTGGTCGCCAAGGCAGGATCTTTGCCCAGTAGAAAAGGGAAGCAAGTTGGGAGATTTGTCGAAGGCGCCCCTATCATTGAGATGGTTGGTGGGGTTAAATTTCTTCGGATCATTTTTCCACAGTTTAGGATCACGGTGGATAGCCCAAAACAAGCCAGCCACTATGGAGCCTTTTGGAACTTTGTAGCCATCGATGAGAATATCATCTAATGCACGATGAGTAACACCTGAAAGAGTTTGATCTGTTTAGTTGCTATCATTAGGAGTATCATGCTTATTCAAGAAGTTTGGTTCTGCCTGTTGCCAGAGCTTGAATAATACGGACATGAAGTAGTCACAAAATAACTTTGACATACCGATGGGCAGAATTGACGAAAATCTAAGCGCTTCCATAATTGTTGCTTCCAAATATGGCAGTTCTGGTCGCTTGTCAACCAGACATCCAGTTTCTGGGATACCAACGACCTTGTCGAATTCCTTATAAATCTGGAAGAAACAAATTTAACTTCTACTGGATCTAGATAGAACAGAGGTTGATAGCGCTACTAACCAGTTCCTGATGTTCTGGGTTCTTGAGAAGTGCAAGCAGCAGCCAGTGGATTGCGGCAGAAATTGTTTCTACGCTAGTGGAAAAGATGTCTTCCAGAATCGCATACAGTTGAGGTTCTATAAGAAATGCTAGATGCTACACATGATTTGACTGGCACTCGATGACTCGCCAATTCTGCTAGGTAATTTTCTCACGCCTACCGTTGAAAAACAGGTTGTCAGCACTGTTGATTCTTGCTGCCTCCACCAAGAAAGCGTCAATAAGATCCTTTGGATGTTGGCGGTTCAGCTCTCGCTTGTGCTTCTCGACGATTGGTAGCATGCAGTCCATGAAGGCGCGTTTTCTGTCTAGGGTAGCCTCCCGGTTGTCCTGTTGTAGTGGCAGTTTGGAGACACTTGGAATGAAGCTGGTGAATGAGATGACACTGTTCTTCCTGTAGTGCTCGCGGGTGGAGCTGATGATCGTAGCTAGTTCCTTGTCGTCTCGTGAGAACACATTGCTGACGACAGTGGCGTAGAACATGTTGATTATGAGGAAGCTAAGAGATTCTTCAACACAAGTTGGCTGCCCTTCAGTTGCTTCCATCTCTCTCAAGAACGCCCTGATGGCAGTGGTGGCATTGTTGACGAAGTTGTTGTGCATGAAATGTTCGGAGGTGGTTAGATTCAGAATTACGCGATTGATGAAAGCACGTTGGCTTAATTGCAGGATTGGACCTTCAGATTGGATTATTCCTGAGGATTAAAGTGAGTTTGTTGTAGCGAAAAATTACCAATAAAGGGAATCTTACTAGAACTACCTCCTCTTTTAGAGAACATTGACGTTGAGGTCACACTTACCCTGACAGTTCAAGACGTCCATCACTGGGGGTATGCTTCTCCCACTGACGACATCCCTGGCAAATGTCTCCCTCAGCAGTGCATGATCGCTGATCACGACCATGTTGGTCGATCTCATCTTCAGACGGTAGATCTTTCCGTATTTGGATGCCATCCTGGCAAGCATCTGGTAACTGGGGCCAATGACGAACAGTGGGAGGCTGCCGACGAAAGGTAGCCAGTTTGCCAAGGGTCCAGGAGGATTTCGCCAGTTCGGGGACCTGATCAACAGCAGGTACGTGATGATGGTCCATGGTAGTAGAATCCAGCCGAGAACGATACATTTCAGAAAGTCATATATCTCCAAGAACACATCCGAGACCATTTTTGCGCTGCTTTTGATATTAACAAAATGCTGTCCTGTCTAGAAAACGACCAAATGGCATGATATGACCAACCTTCAGTATAGTTTATATAGTCAGGAATTGAACCTATCGGCAATTGCGATTTGAATTCTTGGTCTTGGACATGTCCATTTTTTGAATTCTTTTGCGATTTCCTGTCTCCGAACAGAATTCTTCGAATGGATGACTCGAATTTCGTTTTTTTATGAATTTTTGGCGGCTTAATTTAAAAGCGATGACGCTATATGGAAACATGCACTATGACCGGATTACATTCATGTGCATGACATGAATTTTTAGAAATTTCGATAATAACACTATTAATAGGAAAAAGTTCGATAATGATAGTCTGCGATTAAAGTCAATTGTGCAAATGAGATCACGTACATGTAGATGGCATCAACATTGGCAAAAGTAAAGGCAAGTGCCAACTCAATTTCCTATCAATTTAATGTGCTGTTAGGAATTTATCTGATCTTGTTAAAGTATATAGTGTAGCATTGCGATGTTAGGAATTCTCGGACTATTCTCGATCGCAAACAACGCAGCTTTGAGTTTGAAGGCCATTTGAAGTTTGTTTACGTTGTTACCCGATTTTTACGGTGTCAGTGCATTACTTTGGTGTACTCATTCTACTGTATTTCTGTGCACCTTGTGTTTACTACAATTCTTTGAACCTTTTTCTACATGTACATTGTACAGTAAATGGTTATTTCCTCACGCTCATAAAAACTAATTGTATAATATCGTGAAAAGAATGTTTCTGGGATACGATTTTTCATCTTGTTGAAAACATTTGACTATAACTATTTTGTTATAGTTATAGTAAGGTTACTCAGAGAGGAGTTAAATTGTGCGGAGTAATGGTTTGGGGCTGTATGTCTGCTGCTAGGCCTGGAAATCTGCACTTCATCGCGGACATCATTGACAAACACATAACCTTGATCTATTGCGACAGAATGTAAAGTCAAGTGCAGAAAATTTGAATATTAAAGATGTGTTTATGCTGTATCAAGATAATGATCCAAAGCACACAAATCTGATATTGTGAAGGAGTGGTGCCTATACAACTGCATCAAAGTGCTTAAAACACCAGCTCAGTCATCAAACTTACATGGGATTGAAAACCTTTGGGCCAAACTGGAGTTGGAAATCAGAAAACATTCAATTGCCAACAACGAAGATTAAAAAAAAACGCCTTGCAAGAAGAATGGGACAAGATTAGTTCTGATTTCACAAAAAAACTTGTGGAATCGTGCCCCAAATGCCTACAGGATGTCAGACGTCAGAACGGTTTGCCAACTAAATATTAATTTGCGCAGAATTCAACGGCTGATTACTTTTGTTTACTCAATATGAAACTATCATTTTCACGTTGACCTAAACTTGCGTATCATTTTTATTTTTAAATTGATTTCTTTGAATATTTTCTTTTAATTAATTGTAGTCATTGTTGGTGTTTATTTGTAATTTGATATGCAAGTAAATCCATATTTAATTTTTATTTCCATCTAAACGGTATTTTCTTGTAAAAATAGATTTTCTCCTGCATACACAGTCGTTGAATGTAGTGTATCATTTTCACTTTGAGCCACTGCATACATTTTCCCAACTAAAACTGAGCGACCGCTATTATATCATCATATTGATTAAGTATAATGTGTGGCAACTTAGTACTATACTAGCACATCAGAAACTATACTCATCGAATTTATGCAACAAGTCTTATAAATGTGTCGTTCTTGAATGACTACTCTGCATGAATTGAACTTACCCATGAACGATTCACCATAATACATGTACTTTTCTTAGAACTTAAGAAAAGAATGTATAGTTTGTTAACGGCATGCGACGACAAAGAAAAACCAAGTATATAGAAAGACATACGAATTTATTGAATAAATATCAAGTAATCATTCTTATAAAGTTATTCCGTATAAAAACTTATAAAATCAGTTTCCATGTATAAATTAAACGCTTCACATTAGTACATGTTTAAATGGTTTATCCTGCAATGTTAATCATTAGACCCAACGACGGATAAACTTTATTTTGTAAGGAAGGGGCTCTCGGATGATTCCGAAACGAGCATCCTCCAAACAAGGAAGCTTCTTCACATCTTCAGCTTCCATCTTGAACTTGAACACCAAGTTTGCAAGAATGAGAGAGATGATTTCGAATGCCACGTCATCACCAAGGCAGGATCTTTGTCCAGTGGAGAAAGGAAGCAGCTGTTGACCTCTGCAGAGCTGGCCATTATCGTCGAAATTGTTATCAAGGTTAAATTTGCTCGGATCGTTTCTCCACAGCTGAGGATCGCGGTGCATTTTCCAGAGCAAGCCTATTACCATGGTGTCTTTTGGGACATGGTAGCCTTCGATAAGAGTGTCATCCATTGCACGGTGAGTTATACCTGCAGGAGAAGTAAAATTAGTTTCAGCTCAGGGGATTTTCACACAGAATCAGGAAACTTAAGTGTTAACTTTAAGAGTTTGTTGCATGGATGAGAAGAAGATAGTACAATTAAGTCTTAGAACGGGAGACTGAACATACCAATAGGAAGAACTGTCGAAAATCGGAGGGCTTCCAAAACTGTGGCTTCCAAGTATGGCATTTGAGGACGCTTGTCAACCAAACATCCTGTGGCAGGAATGCCAACAACTTTGATGAATTCTTCATAAATCTTTAAAGAAGGAAACAAGAATTCAGTTTTGGATGGATCGAGATTTGAAGGAGAGGATTGGAGGGAGCTTCGCTGACCCTATCTTGATCTGCTGGATAGTGGAGGAGTACCAGCAGCAGCCATTGAATGTTGGCTGAAACTGTTTCCAAACTCATGTCAAAGAGGTCTCCCAGAATGGCATACAGTTGTGGTTCTGTGGAAAAAGGTTGACTTATACATGAATTATGTGGTCTAGTGATGGCTAGTCAACACTGAAGAGAAGGAGTAAACAGCTTACCGGTGAAAAACTGGTTATCGGAAGATTCCGGCTTTTCCATCTCCACCAAAAACGCGTCAATAAGATCCTTCGGATTTTCTTTGTTCAACTCTCGCCTGTGCCTCTCGACAATGGGTTGCATGTAGGTCGTGAAGGCGTTTTTACGGTCAAGAGCAGACTTATTTTCATCCTGGCGAAGAGACAAGTTGGTGAAGGAGATTACATTGTTTTTTCTGAAGTGCTCGTGGGTGGCGCTGATGAGCAACTCTAGGTCCTTGTCGTCTCGCGAAAAGGAAGTGTTGACGATAGTCGCATAGAACATGTTGACAATGGCAAAGCTGAGCGCTGCTTCGAAGTCAATTTGATGTCCTCCAGTCGCCCCCAGCTCTCCCCACAACGTCATAATCGCGGTAGTGGCCTTATCGACGAAGTTGTTGTGCATGGCATGTTCATGAATTGTTAGGTTCGGAATAACGCGATTGATGAAAACACGTTGGCTATTCAAGAGTGGATCTTCGGCGTGGATTATTCCTGAAGAGAAAGCAAGCAAAATGGCGCAAAATGCCATTGTCTCAAGGCAATGTTACCGGAATTAACAAAGCAACACAAGTGGAATTTGAGTTTCAGCAATCAGATCAGACTTACCTTGACGGTCCATCATAGGAGGTATGCGCCTCCCACCGAGTACAACATCGTTGGCGAATGCCTCCCTCAACAATGCTTGGTCGCTGATCACGACCACGTTGGTCTTCCCCAGAGTCAGGCGGTAGATCTTTCCGTACTTGTTGGAGATCTTGGTTAGCATCTCGTAACTATGGCCGTATAAGAAGAGCGGAAGACTGCCCACGAAAGGCAGCCAGTTGGCTAGGGGTCCAGGAGGACATCGCCAGCTCGGCATCCTAATCAGCAGTAAGCTCGTGAATATGGTCCAGGGTAACATGAACCAGCTAAAAACGATAGAATAAAGACAGCCATAGGCCAATGACATTAAACCTGAGGACATTTTTCGCGACGTAAGTTGTCCTGCCTAGGAGACGACCGTGTGATATGCTGTGATTAAGCTGCGATTCAGTTTATATACGTTATGAATTGAGACTAGCGCCAATCGCAACCTTGGCCTGAGCATATTCATGGCAATTTTTTGTAAATTCCATGTTTACAACCGAATACCGCAAAGATGCAAGATTAAATTCTTTGAATGGTTTATTCGAGTTTCGTTGTTTGCCAGTTTTGGCGGCTCTAATTATGCGATGAAACTATTTCTGAAACGTGTAGCATGCAGGATTGCATTAATGAGCTCGATTTGCATTTTGTGAAATATCGATAATCGAATGATAGGAAACGGATTGGATTGAAAGGATTGGAAACGGATCGATTCATGATTAGAATCAGTGAAGCAAATGGGATCGCGTGATGACAGCCACATCCGGAAATGTGAGGACGTGTGCTAATTCGTTTTCTTCCAATTTTAAAGTACCACTTCTAGGGGGTACTCAGACAAAAGTTTGACATATTGCATTTTGGTAATCGCAAAGTCAAGTGTTGAAAATTAGCATGGACATTGGGTTAAAATCATTACAAAGTTATCGCCGTTTTCAGGCTAATTAATCGGCCATTCCTTTTGCACACGTGACTTTTCAAATGACTGTGCTAAAGTGCGAAGATTCTGAATGAGTAACCCTAATGTTATGGTTGAGTTTCTTTGACCAGGTTATTAGTACTCTTGCATATGCTTTAGAGTTTTTAGTTTGAAAAACTAGTTACACATTTACAAGTACGGTAATTTGTTACTGTGGCGGCATTAGGCCTACTCCTCGTTGATGGACTTGTGTTGTAAGGAGATGTGGGACATGTGATATCGGCCGACAGACCTCATACACCACTCATCTCTCACTCTCTTCGCTGGACGTAATTTGGGGGTACTCTACCAGAAGCTTTATGAATGACACCTTCAGCGGTCGTGAAGTCACATATGACGAGCATGTGATTCTTATTGGTAATTTATTTTACAACAATGAGCGAGTCGATTCTGCACACGTGACTTGACGACTGTCGGTAGTGCCGTTCGTAAAGCTATGTCTGATTACCCCTACTGTATACCGCTGTTTTGACCGCGCTCGAATCTTAACAGATTATAGTTTCATCGAACATACATGTACTGTATGTCGAAATAGCGTGACTATAGACGCATCATATTAGTGGTCCAAGTCTTATCATACACTGTAAATGAAAACTTTAGAAATTTCACTGCAAACTGCGCGTTTACTAAACTTGTAGTAGGCTACAGGTTGTAACTTGTACATGCAGATAACTTGCACATGACGTCACGCAGCTCGTAGGCTTGTTGTAGGGCCTATTTTCCATCATGTAAAATGAAATATATGGAACGAATAAGTCTGCATGTACAATTGATTTATAGCAAAGGCAATGTCCGATCTAAGCAGAGCCAGCACGCGTCGTCTGCTTGTGAAAGCCATCTGTATCATACGAGGTTAAAATGGCATTACATGTAGGCCTACATCAGTCGATCATTGTAGTCTTGTTTATAGTCGACCGGTGGTAAAATATACATTAGAACATAACATTGGCAAATTAAATTTAACGTAGATATGAAATTCCCCCGGACATTTGATAAGAGAAGCGTGTGAATAGTGAAGAAAAATAGCTTCTCATAAGATAAAAAAAAGAGTACCCTCGGAGTACCCGAGAGTATTCTTTTTGGACCAGTGGAATTCGCCATAAGAAACGGTTCTCGAAATTAGTAAAGTTCTCCAGTTATATCTTGTTTGGACTTTAAGACATTTTCCCTATTAAAACTGAACGACCGCTATTATATCATCATATTGATTAAGTATAATGTGTGGCAACTTAGCGCTATACTAACACATCAGAAACTATAGACTCATCGTATTTATGCAACAAGTCTTATAAACATCATTTGAGATGAATTGAACTCTACCCATGAACGATTCACCATAATACATGTGCTGTTCTTAGAACTTAAGGAATTAATCTATAGTTTGTTAACGGCATGCCACGACAAAGAAAAACTAAGTATATAGAAAGATACACGAATTTATTGAATAAATATCAAGTAATCATTCTTATAAAGTTATTCCGTATAAAAACTTATAAAATTAGTTTCCATGTATAAATTAAACGCCTCACATTAGTACATGTTTAAATGGTTTATCCTGCAATGTTAATCATTAGATCTTACGACGGATAAACTTTATTTTGTAAGGAAGGGGCTCTCGGATGATTCCGAAACGAGCGTCCTCCAAACAAGGAAGCTTCTTCTGATCTTCAGCTTCAATCTTGAACTTCAACATCAAGTTTGCAAGAATGAGAAAGATGATTTCGTATGCCACGTTGTCACCAAGGCAGGATCTTTGTCCAGTGGAGAAAGGAAGCAACTGTTGACCTCTGCAGAGCTGGCCATTATCGTCGAAATTGTTATCAAGGTTAAATTTGTACGGGTCGTTTCTCCATCGAGGATTGCGGTGCATTTTCCAGATCAAGCCTATTACCACGGAGTCTTTTGGCACATGGTAGCCTTCGATACGAGTGTCATTCATTACACGATGAGGTATACCTGCAGGAGAAGTAAGATTACTTAGTTTCAGCTCAGGGAATTAATTTTACACCGAATCAGGAAACCTAGTCTTAACTAGAGAGTTTGTTGCATGGATGAGAAGTTAGAACGGAAAACTGAACATACCGATAGGAAGAACTGTCGAAAATCTGAGGGCTTCCAAAACTGTGGCTTCTAAGTATGGCATGTCAGGACGGTTGTCAACCAAACATCCTGTGGCAGGAATGCCAACAACTTTGATGAATTCTTCATAAATCTTTAAAGAAGGAAACAGGAATTCAGTTTTGAATAGATCGAGATTTGAAGGGGAGGATTGGAGGAAGCTTCGCTGACCTTTTCTTGATCTACTGGATGGTGGAGGAGTACCAGCAGCAGCCATTGAATGGTGGCAGAAACTGTTTCCAAACTCATGTCAAAGAGGTCTCCTAGAATGTCATACAGTTGTGGTTCTGTGGAAAAAAGTTGATTTATACATTAATTATGTTGTCTGGTGATGGCTAGTCAACACTGAAGAGAAGGAGTTAACAGCTTACCGGTGAAAAACTGGTTATCGGAAGATTCCGGCTTTTCCATCTCCACCAAAAACGCGTCAATGAGATCCTTCGGATTTTCTTTGTTCAACTCTCGCCTGTGCCTCTCGACAATGGGTTGCATGTAGGTCGTGAAGGCGTTTTTACGGTCAAGAGCAGACTTCTTTTCATCCTGGTTTAGAGACAAATCGGCGAGCACTGGGATGAAGTTGGCGAAGGAGAATACATTGTTTTTTCTGAAGTGCTCGTGGGTGGCGCTGATGAGCAACTTTAGGTCCTTGTCGCGTCGCGAGAAGGGAGTGTTGACGATAGTCGCATAGAACATGTTGACAATGGCAAAGCTGAGCGCTGCTTCGAAGTCAGTTGGCTGTCCTCCAGTCGTCTCCAGCTCTCCCCACAACGCCATAATCGCGGTAGTGACCTTATCGACGAAGTTTTTGTGCATGCCATGTTCCTGATGAATTGTTAGATTCGGAATAACGCGATTGATGAAAACACGTTGGCTATCCAAGAGTTGATCTTCGGCGTGGATTATTCCTGAAGAGAAAGCAAACAAAATGGCGCAAAATGCCATTGTCTCAAGGCAATGTTACCGGAATTAACAAAGCAACACAAGTGGAATTGCAGTTTCAGCAATCGGATCAGACTTGCCTTGACGGTTCTTGACGTCCATCATAGGAGGTATCCATCTCCCACCGACAACATCGTTGGCGAATACCTCCCTCAACAATGCTTGGTCGCTGATCACGATCACGTTGGTCTTCCATAGAGTCAGGCAGTAGATCTTTCCGAAACTGTAGGAGATCTTTGTTAGCATCTCGTAACTATGGCCGTATACGAAGAACGGAAGACTGCCCACGAAAGGCAGCCAGTTGGCCATGGGTCCAGGAGGACATCGCCAGCTCGGCATCCTATAGTCATCAGTAAGCTCGTGAATATGGTCCAGGGCAAGGGTACGCATTCGTTGGTACTTATAATTTAAAAAATTAAAATTACCGCCCACTAGCGCCAACTACCGGGCAAACAATTGGTTAATGCACATCAAATGAGGGTGTACGAGGGGACAATTCGCACTTTGAGCATGGCGACATCGTACACCCTCATTTGATATGCATTATCAATTGTTTGCCCGGTAGTTGGCGCTAGTGGGCGGTAATTTTAATTTTTTAAATTATAAGTACCAACGAATGCTTACCCTAACAAGATCCAGCTAACAAGGATATGTGTAAGAATGCCACAGGTCCATGCAAGTAAATCTGAGAACATTTTTGCGACGTAAGTTGACCTGCCTAGAAGACGACCAAGTGGTATGATGTGACTACACTGCGATTCAGTTTATATACGTTATGAATTAAGACTAGCGCCAATCACAACCTTGGCCTGAGCATATTCATGGCAATTTTTTGTAAATTCCATATTTCCAACCGAATACCGCAAAGATGCAAGATTGAATTTTTTGAATGGCTTATTCGAGATTCTTTGTTTGCCAGTTTTGGCGGCTCTGATTATGCGATGAAACTATTTCTGAAACGTGTAGCATGTCAGGATTGCATTAATGAGTGTTGGAAACGGATCGATTCATGATTAGAATCAGTGAAGCAAATGGGATCGCGTGATGACAGCAACATCCGGAAATGTGAGGACGTGTGCTAATTCTTTTTCTTCTAATTTTAAAGTACCACTTTTAGGGGGTACTCAGACAAAAGTTTGACATATTGCATTTTGGTAATCGCAAAGTCAAGTGTTGAAAATTAACATGGACATTGGCTTAAAATCATTACAAGGTTATCGCCGTTTTTAAGCTAATTAATCTATTCCTTTTGTACACGTGACTTGGCAAATGACTGTGCTAAAGTGCGAAGATTCTGTCTGAGTAACCCTAATATTATGGTTGGTTTTTTTTTTACCAGGTTATTAGTACTCTTGCATTAGCTTTACAGTTTTCAGTTTGAAAAACTATTTGCACATTTAAATGTACGGCAATTACGGTATTAGGCCTACTCGTCGTTGATGGACTTGTGTTTAAGGGGGAGAGTTCACCGGCCACGCCCACAGCCATTTTACATTGGGGCAATGGCAAATTTTTTAGGGACAATTG